>VURO01019791.1:7036-20970 GCA_015108175.1 Pelvicachromis taeniatus
TTTGAATCTTTTTTTTTTTTTTTGTTCCCTGACTACCTTGACTTGGGATAACCTTTTTCTTTTTTATAACAAACACAAAATTACACGTTTTTGATGTCAAAACATTTAGAATCAGACAACTCACAGAATTAAAAAGGTTATTTAGGCTAATAAAAAATGATGATTTACAGAAGTGTGTGAGGATTTTAGGCAGTAAAAGTAAAATGATTATACTTTCAGATACTTTTTTTTTTTTTTTTTAAATCAAATAAAGTACCAGATACAATCGGGGAAAATGAGATTCCTCCAAAGGGCATCTGAGCTTTCCTTTAAAGATACTCAAAAGATATGTCTTGATGCATGCTCAATAGCACAGATAATTAAATCCCAGAAAGCTGATCCTGTTCATCTGGACACAGAGTTTTAGGAGGGAGAAATGTTTCAGACTGAAGTCACTGATTTGAGTGACAAATATTTCTCCCTCCTAAAACTCTGTGTCCAGATAAACAGGATCAGCTTTCTGGGATTCAAAAGATACAAGTTGTTACACAGAAACAACATTAAATATGAAGGAGAAGTGCAAAAAAGTCCTCAGCAGGCAGAGCTGAAGACAGAGAGGAGACACGGAGACAGCTAGTGTGGAAAAACTATTTTTGTCAATGTCAGTTTTATTTTACAGCACATTTAAAGCAATAAGGGAGAAAGTTTGGCAATGACTAAACAGTGTTCAAATAGAAATTTTAGCTTTTCCAACCATTTTTGAAAATTGTGGATTAATTTAGTCATACGTGGTTGAGAGATGAAATCGAACCAAAGTGTGTTGTACATGTTTAACAGATTGTCTGAGGACTCTCCATCCGGCACTAGAATAATTTCAGGACCCATTTGATCCCTCCATCCTTGTGTTTTGCTGTGGATAAGAATCAATACTGTCTAAAGTGCTTTGTGCCGTTGTTGGGTGTGACTTCCTGTAAATTCCTTCTTTAAACTCTGTTGTTTCTCTTACAGATGAGTCACTACCTCACGGTCCCTGCGAACCGCCAGGAGACGCCCCCTGTGAGAAAAGTATTTTTTCAACCAGGTCAGTCTAAGAGCCAATTTAAAGCACGATTTAAAAAAAACAAACATGCTTTATGAGAATGAAAATTATGTTCACGGCTTTAAAGTCACTGATCGTTTTGAGTCTTGTGCTGCTGCACTTTTTTGGAGCATTTCAGCCGTGTGTCCTGCTGTGTGGTGCAGACCAAGAAGTCTGTGCATCAATACTTTTCTTTTCTTGTGTGGATCAATAAAAGGATACCTTGTGTGTTCTACTGTGTCTGCCCTGGATCTTTTCCAATCATATTATTACCGTGTTGGGTATCATATTTAGCTACAAGAATGACTTGGGATTTTAAACTGGAATAACCAGATTATTATAAACATTTAGACACAGAGGGAAATTTGATTTAGTGGATGAGGTTGCACATTTTTAATAACTGTACAAATGTGTGATTTGTATTTTTTTTTTTTAACCTGTGATTTCTGTTTAATTATATTTAATAATTAAGTTATTTTTCCATTGTGAATATGCATGCTCTAAATTACTTTAAAGTATAACTGGTGCTCGTGTTCCTAATGAACCAAATCTAAATTAAAAGGTGCTCCTAGACCGCATTAAACTGCAAATGAGTCGCTGCCTTTATTCTCCAGAGCACAAAGTGTACACCTACGATGACAGCGAGAGTCCCCGAGGACGGGCTTCTCCCAGCTGTTTTGATGAGGTCAGCGAGCTGAAGGAGACCCCAGAGAAGCCCGATAAGAGCAGCACGGCGAGGGCCAAAAGGGACGCCGAGCTGAAGCCCAAAGAACAGGACGACCAGGAGGATCAGCTGAAAGTATCACGCTGCCTCAGTGACCCCGGTCCGAACCCGGAGGACGACGGAGACGGCGCCTTCCTGCCATGAGTGAAGCACATTTTACAAGAGAGGCCTGAAGTTGAGAGCGCTTTAACAAAGCTTGATATTTATCATTTAAATTGTTGTATTTTTGTGATGTAGGATTATGCAATCTTTTCAGAACTTTTTTTTTTATTATGCAACATGCAGAATTTCCAAAGCGTGCTGCAGAGAACATTTCTTATTTGAAGTTTTTGTACCCACCTGAAGTTTCAGCATTTTGAATTTTAACATGCGCATGAAGGAAGAGCACTTGTTTCAGTGAGCTTGAAGCACCAGACGGGTGGAGTCTCCTGCCCTGAAAGCACAGATAAGAAACATAATGAGGTAAAGCCTGGCTGATAAACGGCGTCGGCTGTCAGTGTTTGTCTGTCTGTGATATTTATCACAGACTGAAATATCTAAACAACCTTTTGATGGGTTGCCATGAAGTTTTGTTCATCCATGGTGTGCAGAGGATCAATCCTCACAACTTAAATCCTTCATAGACTTCTCATAGTCTTCTCTTCAGTTATTGGATGGATTACCATGAAGTAATGACAGGAGCTGGAAATAGAGCTCACATTTTTTTCACATATTGACTTCCCTTCATGGGTTCCCTGTTGAATCCAGAACTGGAAATATTTCTCTTCACATACAGAGTCCAAAATGATGAGGCCCCATCATATCTCAAAGATCTCATAGTATCATAATGTCAGTGGATTACTTGTGGTTTCGAGAGTTTCTAAAAGTAGAATCGGAGGCTTAGATTCAACTCCAAACTTTCCTGCTAAAGCTTATAGTTAGGGCTGGATCAGGTGAGGCTGAACCACCTCCTAGATATGCTGCTATAGAGTCAGGCTGCTGAGGGTCCTCCCATGATGCACTGAGCACTTCTTTTCCACTCACCTCCGTTCATTTCACATGTGTTTAGAAACCACTGCTGCATGTCATTTTCTCTTCCACAGTTTGTGTTTCGTCCAGTGTCGCCATGCCCCCACAAACCAGCAAATAGCTGCTCCTCCCTGAACCTGGTTCACCTGGAGTTTCACCTCCTGACTGCTGATCAATGCGAGAGCAGCACTTATTATAAAAACAAGCTATATCCAAACACATGAGAGTGACGTAAAACATCCAAAACTAATGTTTTCATGACATAGCCAGTATTTTCAGTGTACGTTCAAACTCTCACATATAGACTGTTTTGATTTCAATCACACAGGACGATTAAATTTTCTCCATAATAATCTATATAAAGACCCACATTCACCATTCTTTAAGTCTGAAGGAAGTATTCTGAAAATGTTTACCTGAGCCATAGCTGTGAGTTTTAAAAAGCCTAAATCTAATAAATGACACCCCTCACCATCATTTTGCTAAAAAAATAAAATAATTGCCTGGCTACGGAGAGCATTACTTCTTGCTTTATTATTTTACATCTTCATGATTCGAGCAGGTTATCTAAATCTAGAAACTTTAAATTCTACATTAATCATTCCTGCTTTGTAACACCAACATGAGCACAAAAGGAAGACGAGTGCACTTTATCGAAACGCCAGATTGAACCGTTTGGTGCATGTCTGACACGCCTGTTCTGCTCTACAAGCATCAAACTAGACGCCATAATCAGGCTTATAATGTGGCACAGAGTGTGGCCTTAAAGGTTCCGCTCTGACATATCACACTCACATCAGCCTTTACTAAATGTAGTATTGTAAGTATGTTTGCACTGTTTGAAGTTTCATGTTGGTAAAGAAAAGACCGATCAAAGGCCATTAACAAGCTTAAAAATAAAAAAATAAGCTGCAGATATTTGTGAACAAGCTTTGCACTGTGTTTATCTCCACAGCTGTCGCTGCATGTCTGATCCGTGTTTTCTCAGGGAATTCGACAGACGCTGTGTATGTATGACTAAAAGTTGCTCCACAGTTTATAATGTGGCTGCTTTTGTACGCTAAAGTGTTTTCAGGTCTTGTCAAACCGAACAAGGTGTTGGTAATGTTTCCACGTTTTGTAAACAAAGCTCTTTTTGTGCGTGTTAACTGAGCATGCTCCAAGACTTTTGCTGCCTGCACACATTTGCCTTAAAAGTGTTTTTGCTTTTTGTGCTTTTACCAGTTGTAATGTCCTTTATATTACATATTGTTATATGTATATTTTGCAAAAATAAAAATGTGTTGAAATCATTAGGGAAAGCTCTCATTCCTGTCTTAAATATAAGTTTCTTACTGCTGATTTAGTTTGATTCAAACTGTGCAGGTAGTAGGAGTCAAAAAAGAAGGCAGAGCAGACTCCACCTGTGTAGTTGCCTGACTGCAGGAATACTTTAAAGAAGATACTGTGAATGAGGACTAATGGAGGAGTTCAGGTTACTGGGGCTCTCAGTGGAAAGACAATTAAAGAAATAACAGGGAGTTTGAAATCCCCAGCATGCCAACCAGCAGCGTGTGATGAGACTGTGACAACATCCTCTGCAGCAAACATGAACTTCAACGGCACCTGGAAAGTTTATTCTGAAGAAAATCTTGAGGAGTTTCTCAAAGCCATAGGTAAAACATTTTAAAACCCAAAGGATTTATTTATTTCCTGCATATATTTAATGTTTTTGTTTGTATTTATGCTTTCCAGGTGCACCTCAAATGATTATCAAAATGCGTAAGGAAGTGAAACCGGTGATCGCCATAGAGCAGAACGGCAAAGACTTCACCTACACCGTGAAGACTCCACTCTGCACCAAAGTCCACTCGTTCAGCCTTGGAAAGGAGGCAGAAATAACTACTGTGGATGGGAGGAAGCTTAAGGTAGTTCAGAGATCTCATGCTCAACACATTTGAGTTTTAAGAGTTTTGTCAATTTAAGATTAATATTGGAAGGAGCAGTGCAGAGATGAATGATGTGATTTATGCAGGCGCAGTAAGTATCTGTGTTGTTTTTTTTATTTTAATAAAGTTATTGACTACAACAATGATTTTGTTCCTGGTTAGTGCATTGTCAGAGAGGAGAACGGGAAGCTGATAGCTGAAAATGACAAGTTCACCTCTGTCAGAGAGATTAAAGGGGATGAAATGATCGAGGTGGGTGGCTCTAATTCTTCTTAAAACTGCTGTGAATGTGAATCATCCGTGTTCTCCTAATGTGTCTGCTTACTGTTTATATCTAGACTATCACTGCTGGCTCTGTAATCTTCACCAGCAGGAGCAAACGAGTCTGACTGGCCAGCTCATGGATCCCTCTCAGAATTCCTCGTCTGAAAGAAGATGAACGTAGTTGGCATTTAACTAAATAAATAAATATGAAGTTAATAAAAAAAATGCAAACCCTATACAACTCTTAGCCTTATTTACTGTAACGCGATATTCTGACTGTAGAGGGCGCTGTGGGGATTTTTAAGTGCACTCTTTCATGAGAGCGAAGAAGAAGCAGGAAGGCGCCTTCTGAGTGCGCATGCGTTTCTAATTTTCCCCCTTCGCAGCTTTTCGTTTTCCCCCTAAAAGAAAAAACATCCTTCTGCTGAGTGAGTGTAACTTTATGGCCAGATACATGAGGCCTCCAAACACATCTTTGTTTGTCAGGAACATCTCCGATGAGTCCAGGTGAGTCCTCGTAAAGAAGCCACTACGAGTTAACTCGTGTTAATAGTAGCTAGCTAAGTTAGCCTGGTAGTCAAGGTAGGCCTCAACGTGCAAATTGAAAAGGAAACGCTGACCCTGAGCAGCGCCGCATTCCAACTTTATGTTACATTATTTTGGCGATATATGTGTCTTTGTTGGGGTTTTATAAACATTAGTAACGCCTCTGTTGCTCTTCAGACGCGAACTTTTTCATGTTTACAGTCAAGCTATCAAAGCTAACTGGCTAACCAAAGCTCGTAAACAATTCCGCGAATCTTTGAAAGATTTTAAAGGAGAACCTACAACGTGGACTTAAACTGAAGGAAGAAAAAAAAAAGAAAGTCTCAGCTAACGTTAACCTGATGTTTATTGGCCATTATAAATTTTACACACGCGTGATTGGTTGATTAGTTAAAACCTCAGAGGTCGGTTTGCTGATTTAAATTTGTGTGTTTACATGTGATTAGCATAGAAATTCTAATTTAAACTGCCAAAGTACTGACCTCTGAATACAGGATCACACATGAAAGCTCGTTTCAATGTTGTATAATGTGTAGCTTGTGAATAAATCTCTACCTGTAATCGTTTATCATTTATTTGTTATTTTGTCATATTTCATTGTTATTATAATATCTAGGTTTAGTCTCATTGTAAATCTAATCTGAAAAAGTGTATGGTCCAAAGTTTGGGCATATGTAATGATTGCTGTGATGTTTTAGCTCGTATATAAAAAATTGAAAATTAAAGGTCGGTCCAACCACTTTCAGGCTCTTTAAACACATTGCAATCTGAGGCAATATTTAAACATGAACATCTCAAAAACTATTAACAATACAGGCCTAAAAATTATCACTGACTTCTGTCACAACTGATTAACACTGTTTGACGTGGATGTTGAAGCTGATTTTAATCTCACTGACACTGTGACTTGAACTTCATTTCCTCAATTTTACATTTGCATCTGTGTGCTAAGGTGGACAGCCTTGTATCTGTTTATAATGTGTTGGTGTTACACCAATGACAGTAACATGAATTGCATGTTAAAATTAAAACGTGTGGTTATATTAAAGGGACAGTTCACCTAAAGAGCATGGCCAACTGCGAGGAGCTTTTTGCCCCCATTTTCAAAGATTTTCCAGATTATTTTACTAAAGGTTTTTTTTTGTTTTTTTTTTAAATAGAAAAAAACGAGGGTTTACTAGGCAACAACCCTAACCCTTACAAACAAGGTCAAAATCTTTTCTGGTTACTTTTAACCTTTAGCACAAAATTAAAGATTGTTTCTTAACCAGATTAACATTTTGAAGCTTTTATGTGCACAATTGGCGGGTTCTTCATTTCAGGAAGGACTGTGCACATATATAAGCCACAAGAAGAGAAAACCAGTTTCCTGTTAATTGAGACCACTTGATAAAAGAGAGGGTATTGTTTATATGTGAGTAAATTAAATCCACATTTTAAATAAAATGGTTTAAATACTTAAATACTTTATATTTTTTTGATAATTTTCATATATTTGTCTTTCTTTGAAGGTGAGAAGCTTTCTGAGTGAAAGCATTTTTATGAAGGGAAAACCCTGAAATTGTATTTGATAAATAATCAGGAAGCCTTATATTCAGAGGGGATGGATGGAAAATGGGCCCATTATGTGATCACAATTGAATAATGAACCAAAAACTCAGGCTATTGGGTTCACTGATCTCTAATATATAATGTTCTCTGGGGCTGGTTCGGTACACAACGGAAGTTACCATCAGTTGGGTGGACGTGAGACACCTTCATAATACGGAAGTTAATCTTTCTTTGTTATCCAGCCCTCTGATTTCTTTGATTAATAAATAAATAAATAAATAATGCTTAAAAGCGCTCCTCAGAGTTTGCCACGTGCTCTGTTTAAAAACAACCCTGCTGGGATACAGATTGTCTTTGAGCTCTTTTAACAGGTGGAGCATCCTCCAGGTAAGAGGGGAAAAGAAAGTACTTTGAGGTGAACTGTCCCTTTATTCAGCAGCTGCTCTTCCACCTGTTGACACTGGTTGATGATGTAGGTAGAGATGCCCGTGATGGTCAGCTGAGTTATACTTGTATTTACGGTGTTCAGGCCTGAGGATTTGCGGCGTGAGTTTGGCCGCTATGGGCCGATAGTAGATGTCTACATCCCACTTGACTTCTATACACGTCAGCCAAGAGGATTTGCATACATTCAATATCCTTTCCCAATGATTTTTAACCGTGTATGCTGCTGCTAACAAATTATTTAAATTTCCTTTCGGCAGAGAAGACTTTTATTTATTTTTTTATGATGCATTTTCTTTTTGCACATAATCTGATTGAATATCTAACACGCATATTTCTCTGTTATTGCTTCAGAAAATGTAAACGCGTCCAGTTGTGGAAACCGGCCACAAAGAGTTACAAAGACCCATATAGAGTAGCTGTAAAGACACACAGACCTGCAGGATCAGAGGGAGGGAAAAGGTTGAAAAGAGAAAGTAAAGCATGAAGAGGAAAAAGGGAACGGAGACAAAGCTTGGATTTGGATATGGCGGCAAAGAATGGGGAAAAGAAAAAGAGGTTTAAGAGGAGAAAGCAAGCAGGAAACCCCCGAGTCTCTGTGGGAGTCGGTTAAAGAGTGTAAAGGTCAAGATGAAGTTCAAAGTCAAGCATGGGCAAAGGTAACAAGTCTGAATTATTTTGTATCCTCCCATCCACAAATTTGACATGACACCAAAATCAGCTTTCCCTGTGACACTGATGAAACGATTTAATCCAGTCTTAATGTGTTTGATTTGTGTATATAGTCACTGTCCTGATCCCTCAGACAGTTAGATAATGTGTTTGAAAAGAGCTTGCTTCATCTTTTATCTCTTAAGAAAAAAAAAAGCAGTCAGCTGAGCGCATTTGTGTGTTGATTTCTCACCTGTCTTACAGTAATGTAAACAGTGTCTTTTATAAATGTTTTTTCCTGGTAAGCAAGGCCTCACAAATTTAAAGTAAAAGATTTTGAAGTGCATGGTTCTTTTTCTTGAGAAGCCTTTTATTTGTTTAGGAGAAAAAAACAGTCTTTAAATTTGTGAGGCCTTAAAAAAAGCGAGAGAAAAAGAAACCTTAACCACCCAGCATATTTGAGGACGTGCGTGATGCCGAAGATGCTCTTCACAGCCTGGACAGGAAGTGGGTCTGTGGTCGGCAGATTGAAATTCAGTTTGCACAGGGCGACAGAAAGAGTAAGTGACTGGTTTTTGTGTCTGATTTAGATTCAAACACAAGTATTTTTGCTGTTGTTGTAAAACATCCAGTGATAGAAAAATGTGTGACTAACTTGGTTTCATCTTTTTAAAAGGAACCCTGATTATTTCAGCTGGTGGGCTCCTTCCCCTGAAGCTCGCCGTTTAAAATTAGGCTCATTTCCAACTCCGTGCCAGTACTCTTTTCAATATCTGCAGACACTGAATTTATCTGATACCAGTTTAGTATTAGTAAGCTTTCCTCAGTGTGAAGAAGAACTGGAAATTCCAACATCAGAGTTGACTCTTAACATTGTCCTGTTAACTTTTCAAAATACAGAAAACAAGCAGATTTACTGAATAAATTATCCCAGGACCAAAGTGAGATTAATTAATGTTATTCATGTAATTTATCTGCACTGGTCTCATTTCAGCTCAGTGTCGGAGTCGTTGGGCTCTGTTTCACTGCTTTGCTTCTTGCACGAGCCAACGGTTACATCAGCACACTGGCTTAAGAAGCTGCAGTCTTATCTTGAATGATTAATGTCGCCGCTAAGGTGGGAAAAAAAAAAATAACCTGCATCAGTTCTGTGGCTCCGCGCATTTATTTAACAGATTCAGGGTTTGATGCCGGGAGGAGACGTTGCTTCAGGACAAACGTTATAAAAATCTGTTACATCAAATATGTCTTCATAGTTGGGGTTCCTTTTAAATCACCTTTTCAGAATTGTTGAATGTTTAAAATTAAACATCAACTATCATGGTTTTAACTGTTTTTTGCTTTAACCACTTGCTCCTCTTCTTTTCCAACAGCACCAAATCAGATGAAATCAAAGGAGCGGCGCTCCCCGGGAAGATCCTCCCGGTACGACGACTACGATCGAGACAGCCGGCGCCGGCGGTCACGCAGCCGCAGTTACGACAGATACAGGTCGCGCAGCCCATCTTATGATCGCCGTCGCAGACGTTCGGAGAGTCCTCGAGAGTGAGTTTCTCTCAGAAGAGAGTCAGTCGGTCCTTGGTGTTCTTTGTGAAAAGGAAAATAACGTTTTCATTTTTCCTTAGGTCTCGTGGACGGGTGTATGGAAGAGGAAGAAGCAGGAGCCGCGAGGATGACCGGTACAACTTCTCTTCTATACTAAGACCACGTTTACACAGATGTAGCCTAAAAAAAAATTGTAATATGGTACTGCAACCAGAAGGTGGCAGTAATGTAGATTTTCTTTGCCAAATAGAATAACGTTAGACTAAATGCTCCGAAATACCCACGCCACAAGAAATTAGAGTAATTTCCCACAAGTTCTCGTCATCTTTTCAAGATGTTGCAACACCTCCCTCTGTGTAATCTGTGAATTTATGAGTGTCTGCACTCATAGGTCAGTAAAAATCATTAAAATTGACATGATACAACACTTGTCCTCAGTCCACCTGCAGCGGTACAACGCGCCAGGTTACAAAAATCGAGAGGTGCAAGACTGGCAGAAACTGCTGCTTGTTAATTTGACGTCAGCTTTGTCATACAGCGGCAAAGGCGACTTCAGATGGTAGAAAGACCCAAAGACATAAATGAAGAAAGTGTTTCTCTGCAGTCGACAGCTGCTCATTAATACGAGTCCTAGAGACAAGATTTTGCAGAATAAAGACTGTCGTGTGCAGATGAACTGAAAAGATGCAGGTTGGGTGTAAAGAAAGGTTTATTTATTTATCTATCTATTTATTTTTAGGAACCGGTTAAAATACAGAAGTAAACAGGTTGTCCAGTGGGCCATCGTGGCTCTATGTTGTGTGTCGGCATCAAATTGTTGAACAGACCTAAACCATTTGGCATACAGCATCGCAGCTGGGTGTAAACTGGTAGCATCATGAACTGGTGTTAAACTCTTCTGTACTGATATGGTGATATTATTGACCCCTACAGTCCTTTCCTCATTTTACATAATTAGTGTTCATGTTATCCATGTTCTGCTAGTTATTATTAGATGCAATACGTGTCATTTCATCTGTAACCGTGCCCACAAGTCAGAAATGCATGGTATATTATCAGATTTGACTCCTGGGGATTAACACCAATGATGCTCATGCTCTGAGGAGGAAATTCTGCTTTTCACATTCATCAGTTTTCTGTTTTAATGAGAGAAGCGGCAGAAAGGATAATGACCAGTCAATCATGTCACCCCACAGCCAGTTGAAAGTAATATCGGAGCTACGCTTCATCTAAAAGTGATTGAATCTGTTGAGCGTGACGTATCACTCTTTTACTTTGTGTGCCTTCAGATACAAGCAGAGACCCCGGAGAGTCTCCAGATCACGCTCCAGATCCGCATCGCCACGAGAGAACGTCAAACCGCCGTCCACCTCCCGCTACGTTGAGGAAGAAGTGCGACAGACGCATTCCCCGTCCCGCTCCAGGTCCCGGTCTGCGTCGAGATCGCACTCTCGCTCACGTTCTCGGTCTCGGTCCTGGGCCGGGCGCAAGACAGGAGGACGCTAAAGCAGAACCCACCCACCCACCCCTCCCGTTCCCCCGGTTCTGTCAGACAGAGCAGAGCTGGTCGTTTTGTTAAGTAAAGGTGTTTGTTTGCCATGAATGTAACGTCCATTTGTAGAAAGCTCATTTTCGCTATTCCATTTTAAGGGCAGCACTGCTCCTAGGCTTGGTTTTATAAAGTTGTTCGGTGATATTTCTCTTTAGGAGCAAGATTCAGCAGTTTCTGCGCTCAGCCTGACGAGAAGAATATACAGTCTTTTTTATATATACAACCAGTTACTGATGATTTTTTTTCTATGCACCCACTTTTGCTAAACAATCCTTGACATTCAGTATTTTAAGGAAGTATTGAGTCTGTTGGTGAACCAAACGCATCTTTGTGTGTTTTGTAACTTACCATGTACTAGGTACTTTACTGTCAGCCAAGTTCACAGCTGTTTTTCAACTTTCCGTTTGTTTGACAGTGATAAACCATCACCATGAATTAAATGTAATTAAGCTTTTTTTAAAAGATGTGTTTTATGAAAGAAACTGAGAACTTCGCGAAAGAAAAGACATTAAAGCTGATGACGTGTGTCTGCAGTTTAGTCAAGTACATGAGCACAGGTGCTAAAACGCACAGAGGTGATGTTGTGGTCCCTAAAGTGTTAAAGACGTCAACAGCAAACTGACCTATACGGTCGTTTGTTTTCTCTTTGTGGTGTTTTCTGAAAGAGTTAAACCCTTTTTTTCCCCCACCAAGTTATTGTTTCTCTGAGGAGAAGCAGGTTTACTTGACGGTGTTTTTCAGAACAACTCGTGTCGCTGCATGTTTTATTCTTGTCTTCTATCTTTAGTAGGAAAAAAAACTGTTATTTTGATTAATAAATGGTTAACTTTCGGTTAAAGAAAGCACTGCGTGGCTTGTTTGTTTTTTTTGTACTTGCTTGACCAAAGTTCATTATTGAACACCAGTAATTCCACGTTTTCTCCTCCTTTGAGACCCCAGTGTGCTGTGGATCCCCGGCGTCTGCCTGGAAAACGGAGCGGGCCAGTCTGAACGCAGCCCTGTCTATCGATTTCCTTTTAATGGAACAACTGAAATTAGATTCTCAGCAAAAAGGCAGCCATGGATGAAATCGGACGTGTCCCATTGATCGCCGTATTGGAGAAATGCATCAGTCTGATGAATAAAGCTGCAGATGGTGAAGTCCTTATCAACCATACAGTCACCAGTATGAGCATAATCACAAAAACAAGCGGCAGAAACACGATCATGCTGTAATCAGAGAGGCTTCTGGGGTTCTCTCAGTCCCTACCACTCCCGGTCAGTTCATTCCTGCTGTGCTCCACCCTGTAGTGTCACAACTGTGATGCCAGTTATCCCTACAATTCTTGTTTGGACTTTTTGTACCTGCCACCTGTGAAGAAGACGATAACGTGTAGAGACGAGCTGTAACAGCTGATAAACTCAAGGTCGAGCTTCATCTATTGATTCTACTGCTTTTCTGTCTGAGCAGAGCTGAGCAGCTACATCACCAGTATCATGAGTCTTATTATGGTTTAAGGTGAACCATAATAATAGTGTTTTGTTTCAGTATAAAAGGCTGAAGATTTGATAAATGGACTGATTCATATAACACATTTCTATTCAAGCACTTTAAACATGTCTCAGTCACGTCATATAAAATATCGGGGTTCAGTATCTTGCCCAATGATACTCTGGC
The DNA here is from genome assembly GCA_015108175.1 of Pelvicachromis taeniatus. Taxonomy (NCBI): domain Eukaryota; kingdom Metazoa; phylum Chordata; class Actinopteri; order Cichliformes; family Cichlidae; genus Pelvicachromis; species Pelvicachromis taeniatus. The sequence continues at coordinate 19,964 of VURO01019791.1, forward strand.
ATGCAGACTGGAGCAACTAGAAATCAAACAACCAGCCTTTTGATTCAAAAATCGGAGCTATTTTTGTCCCTGGGTAAGATCCAAAAATATCCTACAGTTTAGAAAATGAGAGCGCCATCTCAGAACCCATATTCCCACCAAAGCCCAGCCCAGTGCATTTAGTTCTGTGCTGCTTTCATCTCAATTTAGAGGATCAAGCCAGTCCAGGGTCCTCTGGGTTCAGCCAGAAATAGGCGACAGACAACCAAATATTTTGGAGCACATTTCACCCCTGATGACTTGCAGTAACTGGCAGGTCGTCCATTCATACTGCTGCAAGGTAAATGGCAGCAGACCACTGCCACAGAATTGATTGATGGTGTTTCAATCCCTATAAGTCGAGAAGAGTTAGTGCCAGCTCGCCTCATTTGTTTGTGCCCAGTTCATGACCAACAGCAGGGAGTTAAATCTCTGCCAGTGTGAAGATTTTACCTTTAATAGGAGATCAAAAATAAATAAAAGATGCTTTCATAGGTTGGAAGTCAGCAGCATCACATCAAAAAGGCCTTTATGGTTACGTTTTCATATGGAAGATAAAAGGTGAGTTAACGCTAAATGATTGATTTGTATTTAAAATGATCGGTCGTGTCTGATTTTCATTTATCTGGAAATTTGTATAATGATGCCACAAAATAGTGGTGAAAAGAACAGAGGTGTGTTTCAAATGGTGTCTGCTGGGCTGTGGTTTAGTTAAAACTGAGGCTTTTATTTTGAAGGAGTGGTGCTTACGTTTAAAAGCATCAGCAGTGAAATGTAAACTAACAGTGTTGTACTGTTTCTTAAGTCAGACTATTAAATTATTTCTAATGTATCAACATGTAAGAAGCATTTTAAAGGTGATTTCTGCCATTTTTCTTCAGTTTCAGCTCATTTTGAAAACCAGCTTTACCATGTAAATTTTTAATATTTAAATAAAAGCATTTGTAGTTTCTTTGGGGTTAGGTTATTCTCAGATATTACTTTGTATC
>VURO01019791.1:20990-31686 GCA_015108175.1 Pelvicachromis taeniatus
TGTTGGCTAATAAACAATTAGACAAAGAAATTTAAATACATTACACATTTAAAAAGATGATAAGTGAGATTTTTCTAACCGTAAAGAATCACATGTTCAGGTTCACACCGAAATAAGCATCTAACTGATGTGAATTGATTTTTTATTTACCTTCTAAATTACACTGTGCCGTTCTGTTCCTTTGATATAATATAAAATATCGTAAGAATACCAGTGATAGTCTTATTCATTAGTCTCTATCCATAAAAACATGCAAAGCCTTTAAATACACCCGCGTTCCCTTCACGGGTGACTCTTTGTTCTTTGGCAATCCTGTTGTGACCACTGGCACACGTGCATCTGTGATTTCACCACATGTGAAGCGCAAACATCAGCTTCTCTTTCTAACGGGCTACATGGACTTGTACTTGTCAGGATTGCAAAGCTGCATCCTGTTGCATTTTTTTAACTTATTAAGGGTTCTTATACAGTGCTTTTCTACTCTACCTGTGTACCTGAGCTTTATACAACATGCTTGGGACTTCATTTCAGCCAGTGTTGTTAAGGATCTGCAGAAAAGTACCTTCACATTTTGATCCATCATGCAACACCATCTGGAATTAATCTGTTTGGCTTCATTTGTTAATTCACTGCCAATGCAGTAAAAGCATCCCTGGATAGAAAAAAAACACTGTGTAACTCTATCAGTCATAGATTGGCCTCCCCAGAGGTTTGACCTCAACATTACTGAAGCAGTGTGGGATCACGTTTATGGAGAACATAACAAAAGGCAGCCAAGATCCAAAGAAGAGCTTTGAATGTAATTCAAGAAGGTTGAAGGGGTCTCATTTTGACACAGAGGAGGTGAGACCACAGGTGCACAGTGCGAGTGGTTAGAAGAAACATTGAACTTGATTCTATCTCACTTTTTTTTGTTACAGAGCTGCTAAAGTAAAAAATGGGAGACTGGAACTTCCTCGGTGGGATCTTGGAGGAGGTGCACATCCACTCCACCATGGTCGGCAAGATCTGGCTGACCATCCTGTTCATATTCCGAATGCTGGTCCTGGGCGTCGCCGCAGAAGATGTTTGGAATGACGAGCAGTCTGACTTCATCTGCAACACTGAGCAGCCGGGGTGCCGGAATGTATGCTATGACCAGGCCTTCCCCATCTCCCTCATCCGCTACTGGGTGCTCCAGGTGATATTTGTGTCCTCACCCTCCCTGGTGTATATGGGTCACGCCATCTACCAGCTGCGCGCTCTGGAGAAGGAACGCCACTGCAAGAAAGTGGCTCTCCGGCGGGAGCTGGAAGCGGTGGACGCAGAGCTGACGGAGGTGAAGAAGAGGATTGAAAAGGAGATGAGGCAGCTGGAGCAGGGGAAGCTCAACAAAGCACCACTGAGGGGCTCCCTGCTGTGCACCTATGTGGCTCACATTGTTACACGCTCTGTGGTGGAGGTTAGCTTCATGACGGGTCAATACATCTTGTATGGAAACCGCCTGAGCACCCTTTACAAGTGCGAGAGGGAGCCGTGTCCCAACGTGGTGGACTGCTTTGTCTCGAGGCCCACAGAGAAAACTGTTTTCATGATGTTCATGCAAGCTATCGCCTGCATCTCCCTCTTCCTCAGTCTGCTGGAGATCATGCACCTGGGCTTCAAGAAGATTAAGAAGGGCATTCTGGACTACTACCCACACCTGAAGGATGACCTGGACGATTATTATGTCAGCAAGTCGAAAAAGGACTCAGTGGTGCATCAGGTTTGCATGGGAACAACTGTGGGACGCAAGAGTACGATCCCCACAGCACCAAGCGGATACACGCTACTGCTGGAGAAACAGGGCAACGGACCCAACTACCCTCTCCTCAACGCCTCCTCGGCCTTCGTCCCAATTCAAGGGGACCCTGGTGGAAAGCCGGACAGCCAAAAGGAGGGCAAGGAAGGAGTCCCGAGTCCCACGGAGCACAACAACAACTCCAACAACACCAGCAGTGAGACGCGGTCACCTCCTTCAGACAAACAGGAGGAACGAGAAGATCAATCCCCACCACATCACGAGGACCTGGAGCGTGCAAGATCTGAGTACCCCACCCTGCCTGTTTCTGATGCCTCCTCCAGCACAGTGCTGTCAGGCATCACGAGGAAGACACGAAGGATCACCCCACCGTGGAACTGCTCCACAGTCGTGGAGGGAAATGGCTCAGACAGTGGAGACTCCTACAACGGGAACAACAGCATGAAGCTACGTAGCAGTAGCAGCGGCGGCCCCAGAGCGAGGATCCTCTCTAAGTCAGACATTAAGAGACCGAGCAGACCCCAGAGCCCGGACTCTGCAGGGGAGCTGAGCTCGATATCTCGACACAGCCGGGAGACCAACAGCCCCGCCGCCTCCCCTCCGAACCGGCGAGTGTCAGCCGCCAGCAGTGCCAGCAGCAGACGAGCCCCGACTGACTTACAGATATGAAGACTGCTTAGAAGAAGCCACTGAAACACTGTATTACTGCACCTTTTACACAGTTTAGACTTCTTTAAAAGACAAGCACAAAAGGCCTGCAGAGGTTATGCTTGTGCCACCACAGAGAATTTTTCCAGTCATAGTTAGAAAGGGCACGTGATGCACAAGGACAACCTGCAGTCTAACATCTACTTTTCCTTTTAGAGGGATTCAAACAAGGATGCACAGTCTTGTTTTCTCAGATTTCCAGGACAGGTTCAGACTTCCAGACTGAGCTTCAACCCTCAAATGATCAAGCTATGTTAGCAACTGACACGACTGAGTGGGGCCTTGTGATATTTTGAAAGTTATTCTGAAATGTTTTAATGGCTGAAGGGTCACACATGCTGAACCGCTTAACTGAAACATGCACCTAGCACTGAATTATTGCTAAACTCCATGAATTCTGGTAGCCATCACAGAGAAAAATGAGTCTTTGTCTCAGACACCAACATTAGAATGTGCTGACCTTTATGTCTGTATGGTGCACTGTGCGATAAACACATCTGCTCAAATGCTTTATTAACCTTTCATTTTTTTCAGATTTACAATTAAAATAAAGGGTCATTCACAGACGGTATAAAAGATGGACATGGAACTGTAGCATCCTCAGTGGCTAACATGCTGTCAATCACAAGTTGTAAGCCAATGAGCATTTCCTGAATACTTATTTTTTCCTTAGAATATCCATTTATTCTTTTACTTAGTTTATTGACTTAATGTTTTATGACCCAAATGGAGTGATTGAACCTATAAACTCATCGAGAAAGCGTTTACAGAGCTCAGGGCGGAGGGCTGCTTCCCCACTGACTTCCTTAAGGCCCACCTTGTTTATGAAATCACTGGTATCACCCCCTGGTGGACAAAGCAGGTTTAAAGTGCTTCTGCACTGGTTTCACTTTTCAGACCTTGAAGCTGCGTCCATGTTTTATACTGTCTGAGTTCATAGCAAAAGAAGTGTTTTGACCTCGACTTAAATAACAGTACTGACTTACTAGGATCATTTACCTCATTAACATAATGCCTTTTATAGATTTCTTTCTTTTCTTTTGACAGAGGATTTTAGTCTGCATTTTAACATGTCAGGGGGGAAAAAAAACATACATATAAGTCACAAATGTTTCCGCCTTTAGGAGTTTGCTCACTTTGTTGCCACACAAGTGAGCAAACTCCTAAAAATGTAGCTTTACTGTAGGACACGTTTTACAATTATTACACCTGGGTAATCGCTCATGACTTTATTAGGTACACCTGTTCAGCTGCTCATTAAAGCAAATATCTCATCAGCCAATCACATAGAGGCAACTCAGTGTATTTGGGGGCTGTAAGGACAACCTGCTGTAGTTCAAACTGAGCATCACAATGAAGGTCATTTGAGTGACTTTGAATGTCACATGGTTGCTGGTGCCAGACAGTCTGGTCTTCATGTTTCAGAAACTGCTGAAACAACCATCTGTAGGATTTACAGAGAATGGTTTGAAAAACAGAAAATACCCAGTGAGCAGCTGCTCTCTGGGTGAAATGATTCGTTGACTGAGAGCAGCCAGACTTCCGAGCTTAAAGGACAACAGCAACTCAAATAACCACTCATGACAACAATGAGCATCTCTAAACACACCAAACCTTGAAGCAGATGTGCTACAGCAGCAGACTACATCAAGTGTCACTCCTGTCAGCTTGGAACAGGAAACTGAAGCTACAGTTCACACATACTTACCAAAATCAGACAATTGAATACTGGAACAAAGTTACCTTCCAACCCAACAGAGCACCTTTGTGATATTCACATCACAGATGTGCAGCAGCTGTGTGATGCTGATATGGACCAAGATCTGACGAATGTTTCTGTGCCATGAAGAACTGGGCAGAAAGGCACTTGAGTCAGGTACTGGCAGAATGTACCTAATAAAGTGGCTGGTGAGAGTACAGTTGTGGTCTGGGAAAAGCTTCGCTACGTCACTTTGAAGGTGAATGATTTGGCAGAATGTAAAAAGCAGTGCGATCTTATGAAGCCAGACACTTTTCAGTCAGTAGCAGCGTCTGAATTCATCCATGAAGCTTGGATAACAAATGAAGAATTTCCATCAGGTTTGTGAACACCCTAATTATTTTTAAAATGTATTTTACTTCATTAGTAGTGATTGAAGGTTGATATCAATCCAAAATGTTCTTAAAAACAGAATTTAAAGATTTGTTTTCTTCATGTGTGAGCAAAATGAAGAAAACAGAAAGGCTGATGCTGAAATGTCATTTTTATTTCAGAAAGCTTCTTGTTACACAACAAAAAAGTAACAGTGATTTTGCTTTCACTGTACATCCATTGTTTAATAAACATTTACATATTCTACAAATTAGGCTTGAATAACTTTTTTTTTTTTCAATTCCCCCACAAAAAGCAAAGACAACCTCTACTCTCCTAATTCCCCTTCAGGTGAAGGTTCATACTGCATCAGCTGGAAGATGAGGAGAAAAACGAGAAGGTTAAAGGTCACAGAATCAGGACCAAAAACAGACATGTGATTATCTGAGCTCACCCTGCTCCTTAGATCGTCGTTCTCCTTCGTGAGCTCGCTGCATTTCTCTTGTAGATCAGCCAGCTCCGTACGAAGAGCCTCTGTGTCCGCTGGCTCTGGACCAGCCGCCCCGAGGTGAAGCTTTATGAAACTGTCACCATGGTTAAAGTTAACGTGTGCGTGCAAATTTTAGTCAGCAAAAATATCTAATTAATTAGAGCAAAACAAGGTCCAACTCAGTCTAGCCTGTTAATTCAGGAGACAGATGATCCAGTTTGTAGGGTGGGGAGACTGCTGCAGGAGAAGGACTCCTTGGCTTAAGAACTGATGGCCTGTGACAGACTCACCCACTGCAAGTATCCTGCTGTATTTAAACATGTGAAAAATGACAGCAACACAGATTAAATCAAACCCTGTGAATAGATTTAAAAAACAAACAAACACAAAAAAACCTTTGATTTTAAATCCGCTTCCATAACCAAAAAAAAAAAAAAATGGCTTTATCCACAACACAACAGCTGATTTGGTTTTGCCTACATCCGTGCAGTCATGCTGAAATGCATAGAACATCAGCATATCGATTAATTTTGATTTAGTGGACTTCCCCCCTCTGTACATGGCTGAAGAATTGGGGATGTTAACATTTTTATTGTGAATTAAAATTCAAGTCTTAAAGGCTGCCATTCATCTCTAAATGGACCAGGAGACACCTCATTTCCCATCTGAAGGTTTGAGGAGATGACCGTGCATTTAAATGACATTTTACGACTGATAATACCACACAAATAAAAATAATAAAATATTGTATTTTAAATGCAGTGGTTTAAGGAACTAAATCAGTTTAGATGGAGTGAAATTATGTGAAAAAGTATTTGCCTACTTCAAGATCTTTTATTTTTACATATTTGCTGTATTTCAGATGATCAAACAAATGTTACTATTGGACAAAGATAACCTGAGTAAATACTGTGATGGATGGTGTTGATTTCATGTTTCAGAACCTGGACAACTTAAATTCATGATGGACCCATGAAGGAGCAGGAAAATGTCCAAGGCTTTATCTAGTCAAAGTTGGCACTTAAATTCAATTGGGACAATCTTAAACTGGATATTAAAGCTCAAAATCCCTGAAGTGTGGCTGAACCAGTTATTAGGTTTAGGGGCAATCACTTTTTCCACATAGGGCCTGGTGGTCTGGTAAAATTTTTTACTCCTTAATAAATTAAATAATTAAAAACATAATGGTGTAAATTTTCCATTCACACCATTATGTGTCTAATATTTAAAACACATTAAATCTGAAACATACAAGTGTGACATATCTTTTTTCCTTTGAAGATATAGGTGAGGCACATCAGGACTTTATTATTACCACCTGAGGTTGTAAAGCTGCAAAAATGGGAAAGGATACTCCAGTGCGTCGTTAGGTTTCTCAGTTTCCTCATAAAGAGCAACTAAAACTGCAAGAAGAGAAAAGGAGGGGGCACGGATATCAGTAAAAGCTAAGACTGTTCCACAGAATGCATTATCGTTAACGGGTTAAACAGGTGGTACATTTACCGCTTGTTAAGGTGTCGAGGACTCCAGATTTTTCGAGGTATCTTCTAAATTGTTCCCGCTTCGACTCCGAAGCCTGAAAAAGACACAAATAGTTAGATTACAGAAGAGCGCTTAAAAAGTCTTGCACTGCAAAATAGGTGTTTACAGCTTATGGTGCCTTCACGGACTTCCACCGTGTTGACGAGCAGGGGTCACGTTGTTATGACGCTAGCTAGCTAGCTAGTTTGACAAACTTTAAATGTTGCCACGTAAAACATAACAGCTGCAGAAAGTAAGACCAAAAATACTTACTCTATAATGAGCCATGACTTCGATAATAGCGGTGTAACTCCGGGTCGTCTACAATGTGCGAAACGGCCGAGTTATTAGCTGCAGCTGTTTGAATGCTACGCAGGAGGCGACTCTGTTGCCATAACAACATATCAAATCATGCGGAAATGAAGTTCTTTGAATAAATAATCGCTTTGTAGAAGGAGACGAAAGAACACCGAGTAACTGTCAAAATATTATAAATTTAAACAATAACGTAACGTAAGTTTTTAAGTTTACGAGCCAACTGCTGAAACGCCTCAGACGTCGAAACTCGAAGATGAAGTCAGGTTGCCAGATTTTCAACGCAGGTATGGAGAACCTACGTTATTATTTTTATTTTTTGTCAGTTAGGAAACAACCTGCTATAATTGGGAAATAAAGCAAGCCGAACTTTGTGTTAGGAGGTCCTGTTTGCCATGTACTACGGGGTGCTCTGAAATCAAGCAGTGCATTGCTTTGAAATAGAACGTATCCTAAAAATGTCATAATTCTCTGTCGAAATCTTTTTTCCCCGAGTTTCTACACTGCACATTCATGGTACTCTTGAGCGATATTGTCACCATCAGGAAAAAAAATTTAAGTTGACAAAAGCAACTTCTGCATTTTTGTGTATGATTTAGCTTTTGTGTTTAAATGGTTTCGCCTAACTACTGCTGCCACCCCTATCTGGCACCGCGGAAGGGCGACCGCAAGCCCTCGCGCAAGCGCGCTAACAGCGCAACTTCCGATTTATGAAACATATGAGCTGCAGTCATTGGATAGTCTAAAACTGGGCGTGGCTTATCCATCGCGTTTGCAAATCGTTCCCTCCCCTAAGCTCATCTGACTCGGGTGTAAAAACATCCGCAACGAAAGGAGTTTCTATTGTTTCACCGGCTTCGGCATGACAGCGATTGTCAAGTGTTGAGCCTCGTGTGCTTCTACCTCCTTAACTTAATGAATTATCTATAGTTTTTAATCCTTCACAAGGTAAGCTGCTTTTGATCAATATCCCGTTAGTGACACATTGTAGCTTAGCTGTTAACAAACTTATCCTGGCTAGGATATTTAACAGCTGGATCACGCTATAGCCGTTGGAAACGTATAAGTAGATTAACACGTATTTACTGTGTCTGAATATTGTTATAGAGTTACAGTTACGCTATTTAGACATATTACACAATGCTGTGGTGCGTCTTAGTGTGGCAAAGATGAGTTGGTTTAGCTCCGTTTCCTAAAATATTTTAATGATATTCATGTTACACCTCCTGGAGGATGAAGAGCTGCTGTTTCTAAATATTATTTAGTGGGATTTATGTTGTTACTTTGAATAAAAAATAAATAAATCGTTAAAACTACAACAAGTTCTGTAGTGGGCGGTCCCTAAAAGTTTATGTAAATGTTTTAAGAGGTTTTTTTTTTTATCTTTCTCTGCCAGTGTTGATAATAAGACTTGTTCAGCATCATGTTGGACTACACAGTCTATCGCACAATAACATAAAAACAAACTTTAATTTCCAGTTATGGATGGGAAGCTGGTGAAATATGATAATTGCCAAACCTCGAAGCTGTGTTTATTTGCATAAAGTTATGCATATGAAAATTTGAGATCTGGTTACCCGTCTTTACTCTTTCAAACCCAGATCCCTCCAAATTAAGCAGCAGAAAAAGTCAGTGTAATAATACGTTAACTATTCCTGAAGAGCAGAAATGTGCTCCGAGGATCTCTGATAGACTCTCACACACACACACTCACTCGGAGGCACGAATCACATGGTAAAGGCAAATAATATAAGTTTTGTTATTCATACAAAGATGTTAAATGGCTTAACAGAATACCCACTGTGCGAGACATCTGAGGATAACTGATAATAATCAGATTAAATTACCTGTTTAAATCTTATATGAATTATAGATATGTTCTAGTATTCTTATCCTGATTGGGCTCTCTTTCTTTTAGATTTTTTTTTTGCTGGTTTTGTTTTTGTTTTAGAGGTGTCTTTTTTTAGTAACTATAAGTTTGAAAATACAAATCTGAAAAGTTCATGGTGCGTTACAACAACGAGGTGAGCCTATAAATAAAGTACAGACTTTAAGTGTCATTACTCAGTGGGAGTCTCAGGTGTGTTTTTTCCACACAGCTGGCTGTTCAAGTTTGCATACTTCTCAAACAGAGTGACACAGCAAATTTGAAGTAAATCAAAGAGGAAACAACTTCTTAAATTTCAAAAATATTAAACTGTCTGCAGATTTAATGACTGATTATTTCCATAAATTATTGTTATTAAAGAAGCATGTCAGGCTGTAGCTGGATGCAAAGTTTAAAAATTGACACGGTGCAAAGACGAGATCAAAGATTAATCCAAAAATACCAACAAGGTGCCGGGAAAACACGGGAGGATGAGGACACCACACCACATGTGACAGCAAACACCAAAACAAAACACAGGAGAAAACCTGTCACTGTTAAAGTAAAACGGGAAACAACCGAAAGGCAGAAACAAAGCAGAGAGATGAGCATACACTGGGTGTAGAGACAATGGCAACAGTGTGGGAGACTAAAATAAAACTAAAACACAAACCAAAAAGTAATGGCATTTCAAACAGGATGCTCAAAGTCAAATGACCATGACATCAGAGCTGTAGGCAACAAGAACTAAAAACGCCGGTCAACGCCAAATACTTTTTACTTTTCCGCCTTTTTACACCATAAACTGTACATCTATATTTAAGACACTGAGGGCATGACTTTAAGTTAAGGACAATTTAATGGCGATGTCTCCCCCCTTTTTCCCCCAAAGTAATTAATCAAAAAAATAACCTGGAGAAAATAACTGCTGCTTGAAAACCTCTCGCACACTTCTACTCTGTTAATGTTCAGTCCAGCGTCTTTGAAGCTTTGAAATCTAGGACATGTTCACATGTCGTCCCGCTGCATGTGAACATCTGAGTCACAGTTTGGGACCAAAACATGCAGAGACTGACTGACCAGGTGAACTCGTAATCACCTCAGCTAAGTGTGCCAGACAGCAGCTGTGGTTTAAAGAGTAATTCACAGTGATTGCGAGTGTTTATTGATGAGCTAAGAGCAGCCCTGTCATGACACCGAGTTTCACTTCTTCCATGAGAACGTCTTGACCTCTTTGTCTTATAAATCTGATCTCAGCTGATCCCAAACTCACTGAATAATGTCAAAAAGAGAAAAAGAAACATGCATAAATGTTTCCTTTTACAGACACATCCACTGTAGCGCCATAAATAATATGACATTTAGTACTTTAAGTCATGCGTGTTTACTTTTGTGGGTCAGCAAAGCAACCACAAATAGCTATTAAAGATGTTGTTACAACTAATAACCTTTTTTACTATAAATTGCTCTTTCATATAAGAGCTCCTTGGTTTGATTTGCGTTTTGCCTTAACACTTGATCTGCGTCCTCTGGGGCTCTCCTCTGTGCTATATTAGCAAATGAAAGTCCCTTAAACATTATATTTTAATGAAACTGAATCAAACTAATTAACTGTTTTTGTTTATCAAGAAAACCTTGCAGCTCTGTAGTTGTCCCGATGGTTTGGATTTATTCAGGCTGTTTGTACAGATGTTAAGACTCTTTCTGTTCTCCAAGTTAGAGAGACTGGAAAAACACGAGGAAACGGTTCATCGCGCAGAGTTTTTCATGTCGTTTTCCTGTAGTTGAACGGTTACCTTAACTACAGAGTTCCTGTAGTTCCTGTAGTTCCAGAAATATATGAACTCAAATCTACTGAGATGCAGTGATGATTAAATGGATTAAATTATTTGCAGTCTACCAGACTTTCACTCTTCTACTCTGTATAATAAAAACTTAAAGAAC
>VURO01019793.1:7843-24180 GCA_015108175.1 Pelvicachromis taeniatus
GTGAGTCTTAAGGCTGACTCAATAAAAAAAAGGGTAGGAAAAAAATAAATATCCATCAATATTTTCTGTCCTCTTTCGTCGTCTCAATTTTTGTATCATTTCAAGACTTGTTTTTGCCTGATTGTGTGCACCTATTGATTGACAACTGGCTCCAGAGCCACTCAGGCCTCTTAAAATACCAGGCCGAGGCTTCAGGTTTCTGGCCCCGGCCTCGGGCCCCACTATTGTCTGCGTCTGGAAGGCTGGCTCCAATAGAGCCCTGCCCAGTCAGTCCCATTCAGACTGCCTGCTTTGTGTACCTCTACCTCAGCTGCCTCGCTGCTACCCACAGGGCCCTGGCTAGGTGGGGCTGACAGGGTGTCAACGCTGACAAGAACATGGCAGTTAGGAAGAGAAACGGGTAGACAGCACACAAGCCCAGGCGCCTATCATGGCAGCTATTCTCAAGAGTCTTTCCTTTCTTGCGCTTCTCACTCATCTTTTGTTCACTGTGGTGTTGGCGTTCTGTTCAGCTTGTTACAGCCTCACAACTTCCACAGCTAGGGTTGTTTGTAGAGAGCACGATGGCTATCACTCACAGGCAGCAGCTCATGTTACGTATATTTGCCACAAGATGAATGAGTGTTTGGCAAATGATCCACTAAATTAGATCCACTACAGCTTTTTTCTTCCTTTCTTTCATTTTTTTTTTTACAATTTAATTTCTGCACAGCTGACAAAAAGGTCTGCAATTGCACTGGTTTTATTGTGTTTGCCACAATATTGTAAAGAGTTTAGGAGTCATGTATCAGTACGATCAGTACACACGTGGTTTTCTTTCACGCAAGCTAAACATGCCATCTCAGCTGTCTGCTCTACCTGACATTTTAATCAGGCTGAGTTGTTGCAGTGCCACATCCTCTTAGCCAACAGTCTCATCCGGAGAAAGCATGTAATGAAATTTGCCCTAAATCATGGACATCAGGCCGGAGGTCCAAAAGGTTAAGAGGAGCACAGGGTCAGGTCCTATATAACGCTCCCTGGGCAGAATTAAAAGGGAAAGGCTTCCTTTGTCCAAACCAACCAGCAGGTCAAGAAGGTCAGGAGGTCAGTGTCAGGAGGAAGGCCCGACTCCTCCATCTCAACTGCTAAAACACCCGCCTTCCAAAAAAAAAGGAAAGGAAAATCGAACTCACCTCCCCAAAAATTAGTGTTGTTTTTTTATGGCCAGGGTTCAGCTGGGGGCACACTGACTAGATTCAGCATGCTTTAATCGGGAGAAGAGGAAGTCCATCTCTGCAAATACACACACTTTTGAGGTCAGAGGACAGAACCAGCACCTGTGACATTATTGTCAGTGTCTGTATGTGTTTGTATATTAATGGAGATGACATAGGGACAAGAGGTTTCAAGGAGCAAATTGGATTCATGTCAGACCTTCTGCTTATTGATAAAGATGACAGATGTTCGCATAAGCACGGCGGGCCAGATTCAGACGTTAACACAGTTAACTGCTATTTGCTCACAGTGCTATTATTCTAAATGGCATTATGGTGGGATGTGTGGCTGCAAGACATGATGGTGTGCTGCTGATGGGCTCTGTTTGCATTTGCGTGCATGTTTTAATCTTTGAACTAGGAGCTGCTGGTCTCAGTATTGAATGGGTGTACAGTCCAAATGGAAACAGTGGCAGCTGATTGAGACAAATGACATAGAGGCCTGACATTTCAACCGGGAGAGGGAAAGAGCGCAAAAGATGGACACTCTCTGTGTAATGATATCCCGCTGGCTAAGATCCACATCAGTATTTTTTGCCAACGGAATCATACTTTCTATAGCATTTTAGGGGGGAAAAGTTGAATTAATACAAAAATGTTGAATATTAATTTGCATGTTCACTTATCTCAGGCCAGGATAAACAACAGCATTATCAGTTAAGTTTGTTTGCTTCTGGTCTTGTATCTTTGGGGCAGATCAAGAGATGTCTGCTGTGTTTACGTGAAGTGACCCTCATTCTTGTCGTAGAATCCCAAGAGCTCTCCCTCTGTGTCTCTGCCTTTGTCCCGGCCTTTACTTCGCTCTCTCTTATCTCACTCTCTGCGCTTGTTGACCCTACCTGAGTTGGTTAGTCATCCTCTCCAGGCGTCACTAAGGCAATTTCAAGGATTGCCATAAATCAGTCGTGAGGCTCCGCTATCAGCGAGTGACACATCAACATCTATTCAGCATTCTACATCTAACTTTAATGGGGAGCTATAAACATTTATGAGTATACAATTTATGTGCAACTCTTTGCTCAAGAATCTCCCTAGAACTCTATCAGCGTCTCCTTATCGCACACACGGTGCTGCAGATAGAGTGAACAGAGACAAAATAGAGAGTCTCGTTGAACTGAATTCTTGGACTCATATCACCTGTTGATAAAGACTATCCTGTCTTTCCAGTAAGCATTGATTTTGTCTTACCTGGGTGATCTGAATTGTCATGGGTCAAAGGTGCTGATAAGAAGACAGAAATGTGTGAAAACACATGATATCCTTTTTACTAAGAACAATATAAAGTTGTCAAAGATGCGTGCCAAGAGATCTGTTTTTACAATACTCCCACTTTGTAAACACTTTCATCAGATAAGGGAACACCATGGTGGCAATTAACCAGAACTGACAATGGCACTTTTATATTTCAGACTCCAATAAATAAATACAGAAGTAAAGATAGAGTTGATATGCGATATTAAAGCAGTTAAGAAGTTTTAATGTCAGTTTTTGCACAAAAGCGTGTCATTTCCTTTCAAGGGTTAGCTAAATCAGATCTGGAGTTTGTGAAAACCATTTGGATAAAACAAGTCCAGTAAAACAAGACATTTGCTGTTTTTACACAACACTGACCAGCCACTGATGCTCACAGAGTAGAAATAGCAGTTAATTTATCTTGTTGTCTTTATTGTTTTTTATTGTTATAGTTCTATTGTTAGTCTCTGTTGTACTGTCATTATTTCTCTTACGCACAGAGGGGTCTACTGTCTCATTCTGTATAGTGCAGTGTATCATATACAGTAGCATAGGTACAGTTACAGTGATTAATGGCAATTTAACCATAAAGCATATCATAGATCATTAATGAAAACATTTTTCATGTTTTTTTTTTTTACTGTTTAAAACAAAAGTGCCAGTGCAGCTCTTCTCGGTACGGTGGTGAACTTTCTTCGCTACTATCGATTAAAAGGCGGTGGAAGTGAAGGGGGTGGGGCAGGTGAGGCCGCATGGGTTTAATTAGAGCGTCAACACCACTGTGCTGCACAGGCCAGCTGATAAGGAGAGTAGACAGATGACAGGAGGTTTGCGAGGCCGGTCGGAGTCAGTCTTATCTTGGGGTGGAGAAAGACTGCAGCTGCTCTGGCTTCCTCATGCAATAGAGGGAGGGGTGGAGGAGGAAGATGTGGGAGAGGTTGCAAGCTCCCATTCAGGTACCTGTGAGTCATCAATATCTTCTTGTCGTGCTTTTCAATGCCACAAACTGGCACATGCCAAACTGGTGTCAAAGGTTTAATCAGTTACCAACGAGATCTCAGTGCCACCTTGTGTTCCTGTTTGCTTCCTGAGAATAAGTTTGAACCCAGTGAATTGTCAAAAAAAACCTTGAATTTGAGGTAAAAAGCCATTAGGGATGAGCTCCACTACTTTACAAGGTTATCTGCTGTTGAATCTGTGCTAAATCGATGATCTGGCTACTCTCTTAACAAAGATTCTATTGAATAAAACTGTATTTACAGTCCTTGTGCCATCCACTCTATATCATCGTAATTACAGGAGGGTTTTCATCCTAATCTCAGAAAGGCGGAAGGGTTAAGTGAAAAGAAAAAGGTGAGGCAGATGTTCAATCTGTTTTTTATCTTTTCTGGAAGAAGGGAATCGGATGAAGTGTGAGTAAATGGATGGCCATCTATTTCTGTTTGTGTATGCTAACATTTATGGGGATATTAAGTCGGTGAGTGAGATATCCATAAAAGAGAGGGGGAAAAAATCCATATAGCAACGCTGCTGCGACTAAGCGTGTGTGTGAGTGACTCTGTGTGTGTGTCTGTGTGTGTGTATGTGTGACGCTCTGGCTCCTTGCTGTCTGCGCCTTGCTCCCCGCCGCTCATTGCACACCACATTATTTTTAACCCACTGCCTCCGAGAGGAAGCAGGAGACGCTTGGGCCTCTGAAGTCCAGCACAATGAGGAGCAAGCTCACACACACACACATACACACAGTCACCGAGTTGCACACGTGTGCTGAAACACCTAGACACACACACCACGCTTTTAGACTGTCGTCATCTGTCGACAGATACTGCTTGAGACGGACACGTACCTGCACGCACACTTGCAGGGAGGGAGACATTACCGTGCGCGTTTTCCTTCAACACCAGACATCCATCCTCCACTCCTCCTCCTCGTCCCAGACAGACAGGACAATACAGGGACAGCCTGCCTTACCTTGAGCCCCACCCATCTCCACTGTGGCACTGGTTGTCCCTGGTGACCCAAATCCAGCAGGTCACCATGGGTCACCGGGCTGTAAATGAACTGATACTAATTACAGTAAACAGCACCACATATGAGAGTGTGTGGGTCTGAATGTGTGTTTGCACATGCATGCAAGTGGCGAAACTGGACAGACTTAATTCACGGAAAAGGGAGGTCCACACACCAGCCGCAAGCAGCAATCAAGGGCCTTTAATTGTTCGCGTTGATCGTCATGGGGGGGGGGCTGAGGTTTTGAAGCCAAGGCCCCTCGTCTATTTTCTCACTTCCTCTTCTAAACATTTAATCACCACTGTAGTGATTTGTGTTTGGATTTCAGAGCTTTAGCCTCAGGTATCAGCACCTTGAATACACGAAACAGATCTTCAGCTGTGTATTTGTTTCTGTGTGTCATCTGTGTGCAATCTCACCTAAATCTTTTTGATGAAAGCAGTGAGCCACCTGTTGGTTCGGCCTGCACTATTTTCAAGCACAGTCTCATAAGACTCCAAGCTGTCTAATTGAGTCTCATCTATGCAGCTTACCCTATCAAGCGCTCCCATGATGCCTCACCGCGAAAGAGACTGGCTGACTGGCTGAGTGGTGCCTTGTAAGTATTTAACCTCGTGCAGTAGACACACACCGATGTGTACACGCACACATCGACACAGTCACTCAGTCAAGGCAGAAAATCAGATTGACTCAACCTCTAAAGGCAGTGCCATTGAAATCAGATTACAGATGAAGGAGCCCACAATTTCCAGAGCACCGCATCCACCACAAATGCTTTGGCCTTGAAAACATACACCTCTTCCTCCCTCTGTTTCTTCCCTCTCTGCACATTAATCCACGTTCACACACATGCACATTCACTCAAAGGGAAAAGTGATCAACAGGGAAAGTGATGGCTGGGGAAAATTGAAGGTAATTAAGTCCAGCCCTCCTTGTCTGAATCAATGAGATGAGGGGTCGCAGGCCCTTCTCACGTTGCACTTCTGTTATGTCCTTTTTCAACTGCCTCTCTTTCTGTACCATTTTATTTCTCTATAGACACTCACATACCTCATATACAGTGGCAAAAAAAAGTTTCTGATTTCCAATTTTTTATGTTTCAGATCATCAAACAAATGTAAATATTAGACAATGATATCACAAGTAAACATATAATGCAGTTTCTAAATAAAGATGTTTTTTATTAAGGGGAAAGAAAATCTAAACGTACAAGGCCCTGTGTTAAAAAGTGATTGTCCCTCCTTCCACCCTGTTATAACATAAATTAAATGTAGTATAGCAAATCTTTGAAAAGAGTACAATTTCTTTAGCTGCACCCAGGCCTGATTACTGCCACACTTGTTCTCAGTCTTAATCACTTAAATAGGACCTGCCTGACAAAGTGGAGTAGACCAGAAGATCCTCAAAAGCCAGTCATCATGCCATGATTCAGGGAAATTTGGGAATAATTGAGAAACAAAGTAATTGATATCTATTTGTCTAAAAAAAGGTTATAAAGCCAATTCTAAAGCTGTGGGTGTACTGCAGTGAGAGCCATTATCCACAAATGGCGAAAACACGGAACAGTGGTGAATGTTCCCAGGACTAGCCATTTGACAAAAATGACCCCAAGAGCGCAGCAACGACTCGTCCAAGAGGTCACAAAAGACCCCAGAACAACATCCAAAGAACTGCTGGCCTCACTTGCCTCAGTTAAGCTTAGGGTTCACGACTCCACCATAATAAATAGACTGGGCAAAAATGGCCCAGACAAAAAAAAAAAGAAGACTTTGGAGTGGCCCAGTCAAAGTCCTGACCTGAATCTGATTGAGATGCTGTGGCATGACCTTGAAAAGGCAGTTCATGCTCAAAAACCCTCCAATGTGACTGAATTGCAACAATTCAGCAACAATGCGTGGGCCAAAATTCCTCCACAACAGTGTAAAAGACTCATTTCCCAGCAAACGCTTGATTGCAGGTGTTGCTGTTAAGGGCGGCCCAACCAGTTATTAGGTTTAGGGAGCAATCCCTTTTTCACACAGGGCTATGTAGGTTTGGATTTTTTTCCTTTAATAATAAAAACCTTCATTTAGAAACTGAATTTTGCGTTTACTTGTGTAATGCTTGTCTAATATTTAAATTTGTTTGATGATCTGAAACATTTAAGAGTGACAAACATATAATTAGCAAATCAAGAAGGGCAACAACACTTATACTACATACACTATATGTTATTACATTTCTACTTGACTTCTTTATGTTTTTACCCAATATTTTTAAAAGTGAGAATTATTATTTGTTCACTCTCACTTTATTGGCTTTATTGGAACAGCCTTCACTTCTCTCCATGAGGGCTGATGTTGACATCCTGCTTCACAGCCTGTCCAGCCGCCACAGTGTATAGCCAAACGCCCTGAAAGTGTCTGCCACATTGTTCTCCCACTTGAAAGTCAGCAGAGCTTTGTCAGCGTCCTCTCTCCTGTAGTCCTTTATCGTATTCACACGCTGTGCTGTATTTTTAGCCCATCCAAGTTCGTTCACATTGTTCCGGCAATTCTTGAGCAATCTTTCAGACCTCCCCACCTCCTCCATTGTATTTTTAGACAAATGGCAGACCTGACGGGGAATAATGAAGGGCCTTCTCCTGAATAAGGGTTGAGTCTGGCTTCAGACCAGACAAACATTGGAGACAGTGTTAAGATAATTTCAGCAAAAAATTACTTGAATAAAATGCACAGTGGATTCTTTTTTATTTTATTATTGAGTAGATTTATTTGAGAAAAAAACAATATTGTAATTATTACCACTATTTGACACAAAACTGAACATGACACAACAGTTTGCTGAATATGTGCTGCACTGTGATCTGTGCAACAACATATAAAGATGAAATGATTTGGAAATATAGTTTTGTTGATAATGTCACTTAAAATGTGACTTAAACCCCAAAAATTATTTGCACAAAATAAAATAATTTAGCTAAGTGCTTCTTACATAAAAATGAAACTTTGTTGCGAGCTACTGTACTTGTGTGACATATTTTAAGGCCATTAGTTTTGAAAGTGTTGACAACCTGGCTAATGGTGTGGAAAAAGAAACAAAGATTAATCCATCCATCTATTTTCTCAATTCGGGGTCGCGGCAGAGGAAGGCTACACCCTGAATGGGTTGCTAGTTCATCACAGAGCTTATTCAGTACAGGAAATAAATACGTTTTTCAGAGCCACTTAGGCCAGTACGCTACACTTCAAGCAAGCTTATCTCACTAGCTCAAATACCAAAATACTTTCTCATCTTCTTGAGCTTTATTTGTACAATGCCTTTTACAGACACATCCAGCCTAAAAGATAACTATGATCTCAATTTAATAGCAAAAAATAGCACCCAGAAATATAGTAACTTGGTGTTCAAGATGTGATAGGCCGTGGCAGGAACAGGGCTATAATCTGCCCAATTAGAATATGTATGTAATGTTTTAAACCATGGTGACATTTGTGTGCATGGTTATATCTATGTGGCATAGGCCTCAGAGTAAGAGATAGCCAGATACATTCCACGGAGAGCAATTTACCCTGTTAGTATTTTTTTCTTCTCTTTAGGCCTGGTTCTGTCTAGTTATAAAGAAGAAGGGGTTGGTGGGGGTGAGAGTCAAGTCACTACTTCAACAATCCATGTTAAGGCAACCGTGTTTCATTTCCTGGTGCCTGCCTTAGTTACCCTTAAATGGCATTACCCATTGAAGCCAGTTAAATCACCGACAGTATGATTAGAAGGCCACTGAGGACCCAGTGTGTCTGGGCAACAAAGCACGGACTAGTCTTTAATTCAATTTATCTTTATAAACATACACATCTGCCTCTGATTTGCCACAAATTTTCGAGATGTCTTTTACTGCTCTGACAGAAAAGTTTGGGCTCAATTTAGTTTCTAACAAAAAAACACTCTCCCCCTTCCAGATCCACATATATCTGGATATTGATCATTTTTTTTCTCATAATAAGGTCTAAGGTAGTGAGTGCTGCATAAAACACTACATAAACTATAGTCCTAATGGTGCATTAATGACTAGGATCAAAAGACAACTGTATTACCCAGGATGGTATAGATTTCCTGGGTCAGTGTATGGTTAATGAGGATATATGTTTTCTGTATCAGAGCAGATATAGTAAAATATAATATGACGAATGAGTGCATTTGTGCTCTTTGACGGTTCATAATATTTTCCAGAAAATCATCAAACTGATAGATTTTTACCTTGCTGTAGACAGATGTCATCATCCAACTATCGTCTTCAACTCTACCTTGCATAGCAGACTAGAAGTAAAATTGATCTATTAAATTATCACCTCAAGCATCATCAAACTATTAATTTGTTACAAAAAATACAGAAAGAATAGGACTAGAGCAAAGGACATAAAATTGTACATTGCTGTGGATTTATGGCTGAGGTAATATTAAGCAAAAAAAGAAGAAAAAAAAAGAGAGAATAAAATCTCAACCTATGACAGCCGGGATAAGCTCCAGCACCCCCACGGCCCTAAATTGGATAAGTGGTTAAGAAAATGAATGAATGAAAGAATGAATCAGTATGTAAAATTTCACCTACGTACAGTCTGGTTTTGATCTTCCATCATGACTTCAATGCAGGGGCATCGTGAAGGTGAAACGAACAGATGGATGCTGGGGGACCTCAGCTGTGGCCTGTTAGCCAGGCCACCACACTAGCCATTGTCACAAGCAAACTCAAGCCTCGCGTTTACATTCCCAGGTTGTGTTCTGGAAGTGCAGGTCATGCCCCTTCACCTTCACCCCTACCATAAGAAGCCAAACATGATGTAATTAGAGCCATTTGTCTAGGGACTAACTGTATCACTGGTAAATGATCTGCACTCTCCCCAGACAAGGCTCAAAAAGGAGTAACTACAGTGCTCTTTGGCAATTGAGTGATCAGTTGGGGCAGACAGTGGAAACAGGCTTTTGTCATACGAATATTATTATTTTTTAAATAATACTCTCTACTTTTATTTCAAGTGAAATTAATGCATGCGCTCAATGTGTATTTTTAGTCATTAAAAAAAGGCTTTTGACAGTTTTCTGATGATGTCACGCCATGTATGTATTGGTAAGCCACAGATCATTAGGGTGTTATCTGTGGCTGCATCAAAGGATGGGCAGTGGGAAAAGTGTAACAAATCCTTTGTGCTTATAGTATGATAAGCATCATTTATCACTGGAGAGTGCTGCTGGCCCATTAACAACCACGGCTCCATTAGCACTATCTGCGAGGCTTTTATAATGCCTTGTCTGCCCACATCTTTACGTTCGTAAGAGGAAATCATTAAACATTGTTTGTGTGAGATACATGCAGCTTTTTAGGCTATCTAGCAGCTAGGCTATGCTCTCATGGGCCCTTCTAGCTGAAGATATGGGAAGTGTTTTGACTTCCTTTATGTAACAGCAGTGAAATATCCTTCTCTGCATGAAAACCACATGCTGTCATAAATCATAAAGTGAAGGAGCGTATCTGCTTGTACCTGTTAGCTTTACATTGTAACGTTTAAAAAAAAGCGATGTTCACTGGTCATACATATGCGAAGCCAAAATAAATGTCTTTTGTCCTCTCTTTCTCCTCTCACTCCCAACTGGTCACAAAAGATGGGTGCGCTGATCCCTCTGCTCATTCTGCCAAAGGTTTCTTCCTGTTAAAAGGGAGTTTTTCCTCCCCCTTGTCGCCCAGTGCTTGCTCATCAGGAGTCGTGCGATTGTTGGGGTTTTCTCTGTATTATTGTAGAGTCTTTATTTTACAATACAAAGTGCTTTGGGGTGACTGATTTACATAAAATTTAGCTAAATCTTTTAAATACATTTTTATATAAGAAAACTAATTGAATTGAAATTAACTGACCTTGTAAACCAAATGGTTCAAATGAAGTATTTCTGTATGCTGGGTGAGTTTCACCACAAGTAGAGCAAAAATAGTGTTTTTCTATTTATGTTGGTACAACCAACGGAATGTTACCATGACGGTATAGCAGGAACAACCACAACAACATGATGAATGATGTCATCAAGCTGTGTGTTTATTGTGGGTTTCATTGTAATGCTGAAATGCAGAATTATTGGTTTGGATGCTCGGTTACATACATTTGTGTTCTATTTCCTCCAACATTGTAGGATACTAAACGGTCAAAGGACACATGGACAAAAGTAACAATAAAAATCTATATAAAATTGATAAAGGTGCAAAAATGAATTTTTAAAAAGTTGTTTTAAGCAATAGTGGGCCTGTAAAATAAATCTGTAAAGAAGATCAATGTAACAGCACTCACACAAATGCTACTTGTGAAAACAAGGCAACAAGAACATTCAACAAACTATACAGTAATGGATAAACCATTATAAATGTAAAAGGGAAAAATATCAGAAACAAAAGGGTCAAAATTCAGAGGTTTCTGAAGGTTTTTATCAACAGTAAACAGTAAACACCTTGAGGACTCTTAGAAAAGGACTCTAAAAACCGAATTCTGAGGTTTATTATCTCTAGTTTGTGCAGTGTGCATTAGTTCCCACAGACAGCCTTTACTTGGATGGGCTGTCCAATTATATTGACAGCAGTCCAGCAATATTTCTTAATGAATTTTACTTCTTCTTCTTTTTTTTTTTTATCCATGCAAGAAAACACAACAATCAGTTTGATATTGGACAGTACCTGCTCTTATTTTGAAAGTTTCATCTTTGACAGTTTGGGTTGTCTTTGCGGTCCTTGATTTTGTTCAGCTGTTTCAACTCTCAAATTCCACTTACTGAAAAAGATTGAAGGAGCACCTTATTATTGCCCCATTATATACTCTGTATATACAGTATTATTTATGCATATATTTTAAAAAGCATGACTGCACTTCCTTTCATGCCCTCAAGGACATGCTTGTGCATACATGCCATAAATGCAATGAAAGTCCCATTCCCAGTAAGTGTGTTTTCTTTCTCTCCATTTATGCTGAAAAACTTTATTGAAAGTAGAGGATGACGCATTTAGTCAGCCAGCGCATAGCTCAGTGTTGGGAATGACCGATTCATAAACAGTCACCATTGTTGGCATTTGGAGAAATTTTATTTGCCCCTTAAAAAAAGAGTAGACTGACCCTCAATGCATTGAGCCCAGTGTTCCCAGGATATATCAAAGATGTTTCTATACTTAGATCCAGATCAGATCAAATCTCCTGACCAATTCATGCGAAAAACAGACAATTACAATTGGTTAACCTACTTTTTTCCCTTTCCTCTGTAAGTAGTAAGTGAGAAGTGGAAGTGAAAGATAGGGGAGGGATGGCCTCTTACTCAAACAGAAGATGAAGACAGTTATGTTTGTATGAACAGACACTGGAGTTCATTGTACTCTACACTTCCTGGCCCCCCCACCACTCCATACACCCACCAAATGAAATGACCCCCTACACAATCTGGTGAGGTATCTTCATCCATGACTGTATGAACAGACACACACACACACACACACACACACACACACACACACACACACACACACACACACACACACACACAGCGGGATTTTGAACACACAAATACACATACCCGCACACATCCTCTCCTGCTGATCAGATGACATCATTAACAATCATTACTGGGACACCAGGAAGTGCAGAAACCTCCGGCTCAGAGTCTGGCTGCATGGGATCAGGTTAGCCAGCCTGAGATGAAAGATTTGAAAAGGAAAGCACCCACCAAAGCTATTTTACTTCTGGATTTCATCAGTGCCTCAGTGGTAACAGAAGGTACAAAGTATAGATGGTAAAGTTCAAGAGAGAATCTTACCCGCCACCACATTTTGTGGATTTTATATTTGTGGATTTCTTTTTTTAAAGTATTCCTGAGAGCAGCAATAGGTTCATTCTTGTTTTCTGTGTGAAAATCAAAGCCATGCTTCGAGCTGTTTGTTTCTTATGTTTTTAAAATGCATAAGAGGCAACCAGATGGTGGCTTCATCAAATATTAAAGAATGTTTACATTGTTATGAAAGCACAGAGTTTATATATATTCATATTTGAGGTTTCTCTGATGTTGAATGTTTCATTGGAGTTGGATGATCGCTGTTTTCTTATCCTGTCAGTTTTAAAATGCATACAGGGCTTTTGGTTTCCGTGGACGGGTTAGCGATTGCAGCTGAGTCGGTGTGTGTGTGTGTTGTGTGTGTATCCTGGAGCCGTAGCTCCTCAGTAACACTCCTTCCCTTAGGTCCCAGAGAAAGCTGACACACCAGCCCTGGGTTAGTCGGTGACAAGCCCCTGGCAGGAAGCTTCTCTGAGTCCACAGGCATCTCAGTAGCTGTTCTTGTATGACACTAACCACAGCTACCGCAAGACAAGCAACACTGCTGTTGCTGTCAGATGCTGTGGTATGAGGCACGCAGACCTTTTTGTGAGGAAAGCAGCAAGTGTACATATGAATTTCCTTGATGTTGGGGGCCAGTACATGCATTCAGCGCCGCAAACAAATGTACACGCATGTCTCTTTGATTGATTCTTTGCTCTTCAGTTTATCTGTGCCTGTCTGTGCTAGGCCTCAGATCTGAAAGCGCCACTAGGCAGGAGAGAAGAGTGACCCCTACTGTTACAGAAACTACACACCACCTCTGTGGAGGTGCAGTAACGCCGTACATAGATAATAACTCAGTATAGAGATAATTCAGTGAATAAAAGGTGATCATGTTTACAGATTGTCACCTATCACATACAGTTAAGTATTAATGTAATGTCACTGTGTCCACAAGCTGAATGATCATCCAGTATTTAACAAAGAACATAGTATTTTGCATGTGGGTTCCTCCCAATAACCTTCACTACAGACAATGATCATCAGTACACATCACAGCCAGAGAAGTACATTTATATGTTCCATCACCATCCACTTGAGCTTTCTGCTTTTTTATGAATAGGGGCTATGATTGGAGCAGGGAGTGCTGGAAATCCTTTGAAAAGGGAAAACAAAAGGTCTCCTCTGTTGTGATGAAGCATACCTCTCAAGAGACCGGCCTGGGCCTGACTCAACCTTTCACACAATCAAGAGCCAACAATACGGCAAACCCTGCCCTTGCAGACCTACTATTGTACTGGAGCGCGCTACAGCTGTGGAGAATCACATTTAGGTGTCAGAGGCAACAAATGTTTCTTTAATTGGAATAGTGGTATTAGCTCATGTTTCCTCCCCATGCTTTATGAATCCCCTGTGCCTATTGTTTGGAAGTTTGCGTTGACGTCGCCTTGGCGGCCCGAGCTAATTGAGAGAGTGTGTGTTTGGACCAGGTTCAAGAGGAATAAGCGTCTCTTGTGTGTGTGTGTGTGTGTGTGTGTGTGTGTGTGTGTGTGTGTGTGAGAGAGAGAGAGAGAGAGAGAGAGAGAGAGAGAGAGAAAGAGCGAGAGAGAGAGAGCGAGAGAGAGAGGAAGAGAGCAGGAGAGAGACTGAGAAAAGAGAGAGAAAGAAAGTCTGAGTGCTATATGTGTCATTCTCTGCCTCCAAAAGATCATATGCATTATATTTAATGCTAAGTGAGCCTGCACACACTGGGGCTCCCAACCCCCCACCTTCCAGCACTGTCACCTAATCTGGAGTTTAGGCAGATTAAATAAATACAAAGAGTAATGATTCAATTTTATCTGATTTATCAGCAATAAATGGATTGCCCGTTTGTTGATAATAATAACAATATTTGACCCTGTTTAAACATAAACAACTGCATTACGCAAAATATGTTGTTTTCAGCTCACTGTTTGGTGGAGTCTAATTGGGTTTTCATTTACAGTGCCAAGGAAAAATGCCATAATGCAGCGCAGGAAAAGAAAATTACCAAAGCTGCATGTAGTCTGTACTTTTCTGTCACCTCTGACCTAATGTTTTTGTTATTTTAATTTAGTTTACGTCAAGAATGTGTCCCTATTGGCCTCACAAACTACCTGAATTTTTTCACTCTCCTCTTATCTTTCCTAATCTTAGCGATGAGATTACTGGTAATCTAGAGCATCAAAGACACACAATCCCTTTCATAATGTGGGATCTTAACACTGGATCAAGACAACTTGCCACAATCCAGGTCATGAGCTTGGATAAGAAAGCTTAAGACAAAAAGGAAATTCTTGATTTTTTTTACTTTTTTTTTTGTCCCATTTTTTTACTTTCACTAATTCATTAACAGTATTAAATATAGCTTTTAACACACAGAGTTAATGATCTAGTGTGGGTGAAATAAATGCTTTTATTCGCTCACTCCCACAAGTAATTATTTTATATCAAAATGAAATATTCTCAGTAGAATTAATGTGATCCAGGATATTTTTTCCAATTTCTCACATCTATTAAGTCTGCACTATCACACAATGCCATGAAAGACATAATGTCATTTATATACTGTAGACAGCAACCTTCTAACAACATCTGCCAGAGTGCCTTACATGATTACATGGGCGTAATCATTGTAGAGTACAAAGTGCATAAGTAACATTTATCAGTAGTAACAGGAATTATACATACTTAATAATCCACAATAACAACATGATATGGCTCATCATATTTAAATATACCACAAATCACAGGAGCCAAATATTTTTTACAAACTGAATGATAACAGAGGAAAATTCTAATCTTATGTTTAGATGATAAAGAAAAACAGATTAAAAAAAATTTGACAAAAGAATGTGCAGTGTGTTTTCTTTCATCTGGAGATGGAACAGGTGCTGCGGGTCTCCAAGATCAGTGTCAACTGAGGATTATAGCATGTGTTGCTGAGGGATTGTGAACACAACTTAAGATTTACTGTCATTGGAACTGAGATTATAAATATGGATTAGGAGCTGAAGACGGAGATAGTGCTAAATTTGCAGGATAATCTGTCAGCGTCTCTCGAAAAAAAAAATACATGAAAACAGAGTTGACGTAGGTTTGTGTATGTGCATTTGGATGCATTTGTAATATGCATTTGTGACACTGTGAATATTTTAGATTTAATAGCAGGAAATAAACTAAATAAATCAAGTTCTCCCTCTAGAAAATATAAATAATATTTTTACATGAGTATATTACACACATTTTTTTTTTATTTGGATTGTGATCAGATATCTGAGGTTTGCTTGCCAAAACTAATGTGATCAGGGCATAGTGAGTGTTGTGGTCCAAATGTGTGCGCATGTAGGGGCTTGGCTCAGAAGTGAGTGGTTTGGAGGGAATTCATTAGTGTGTAGACAGGTGGCTAGTGTTACACTCCACTAGTGAAAGTCAGCAGCCCGAGCTGTCCTGTACACCAGTCTCTCACTTTCTCTATCCCTCTGGCTCCCCTCTCTCTCTCTCTCTACAAGCAGTAAAGCTACACCAGCCAGGATGACATTTCCAAAGACAGCAGGCCACTGATTAGAAAATGGTCTACACTGAAACAACAGCCTCCGATCTTTATCAAAGTTTAACATCCCTTCCTCTTTCCCTCTCCCTCTCCCTCTCTCTCTCCGTTCCTCTCCAACCTTGCTATCTATCTGTCTCGAAGGCCTGTCTCTCTTGGGAGCCAACTATAAGTACTCCATCAGGCAAACCGCATTAGTGTAATTTCGTCCCAGGAAATTAGCAGAGCAGAGCGGCGCCAATTAGAAGTCAATAGCTGGCTTTATTAATCGAGCTAGCCATTGCACTTGATTAGATTAGGCTGAGCCTGAGCTCTGTTTGTTTGCTTGTGTGTGTGTGTGTGTGTGTGTGTGTGTGTGTGTGTGTGTGTGTGTGTGTGTGTGTGTGTGTGTGTGTGTGTGTGTGTGCGTGCGTGCGTGCGCGTGTGCGTGGGTGTGTGTGTGGTGGGGGGTGTTGGTG
>VURO01019794.1:12715-25110 GCA_015108175.1 Pelvicachromis taeniatus
AAGTCAGAACAGGTGCACAAACTTTTAAAACAAAATCCAGTTGCAGAAGATGACAGAGTGGGATGAATTGCTTGCGTGTATATTAAGTGAGTTTTGCTGACCCTCTGCTGAGTTCCTATTGGGCGTTTGTCTTTGCACAGAGCAGCTATGGAACATTTAAAAGTCAACCAAATAGCGAACAGAGGGCGCCACTAGAACTATTGGGCGACGCTATAGCATTACCTCAGGTTCCACAAAACAAGACGGCAGGTGGCTGCATGAGTGACAAAGTAGTGATTATCAGCACATCTCTTGCAGGCAGGCAGATACCGAGAAAATGACTGTTAACCAGCTTACGCTACATTTCCTTGGACGCCATGAATGAGAGATAAAGATCACTGCATCTGCTGCGCACAGAGTGCCACATACAAACACTACATCTCTCTCTCTCACTCTCTCTCTCTCTCTCCCCTCACGCACACACAAACGTGCATAGACACACTCGTGTTGAAAATGAGTCACCGCTCCACTTGCAGCTCTCTGACCACAGTTGAGCCTTGACATTTTCTCATGCCTCCAATGTATTTA
This sequence comes from Pelvicachromis taeniatus, assembly GCA_015108175.1. Taxonomy (NCBI): domain Eukaryota; kingdom Metazoa; phylum Chordata; class Actinopteri; order Cichliformes; family Cichlidae; genus Pelvicachromis; species Pelvicachromis taeniatus. The sequence goes on from VURO01019794.1 coordinate 13,283, forward strand.
CCAAAGTTCAGACAGGAAGGACACGTCTCTCACTTTTCCTATCGTGTAACCCACTTGTAAACAAAAATGCTGATCAAAACAAAAAAAATAAAACAACAACAAGGCAAAAAAAAAAAGAAGAAAAGTCTATTTTCTTTTTTTTTTTTTCCACGATGACAAACTGTTCAATTCCAGCGTGGTTTTTTGTCTCTTCCCTTTTCCCGCCTTTGAGCCGCCACTTTTGTTTCCCTTCATGTCTGCGTTGTAAAGAGAACTTCTGATGGGTTTTCAGAGGAATTAAGTATCTGAAACAAACAGATTTTTCACAAGAGCGCAATGTCTCGCTGATACCACACTCAACAGTGAGAAGAGGAAGAAAAACTTTTATTGTTTCGAGAAACACGCTCACATTGTTCTCGTTTCTAGACGTTACGTCAGGGGGATTATTCCGGGACAAGCGGCAACCAGTTGAGCAAAAAAAGTACATTCCTATTAGCTGATTGGCTAGTTTCATTAATTTAACAGATTAAAATACAATATATAATCAAGGATGTTGGGAAAATTGCAGTTTAAACTTTAAATCCACTGCGTGGAAATGTGTTATTCATATATTAAAAAAACCCCCAAAAAAACCCATTAAGAATATCAGTTATTCAACATTTCTTTCATCAGCTGTCTCAGCCACTGATGGCACTGCGGGGGTATTTTTGACCTACACAAATATTTTCTCACAATGAAAGACCTCACTTGCTTTGCGTCGCTAGTTTTAATGTTGATACTTTTGGATTTTATTCATCCGTTTTGAGCTGTCATCACTTTCACTGCCCCATGTGATGACAGAAATCTGTCCAGAATCAAAGGAGTGGAAACTCAAACCATTAAATCTTTCACAAGAAGCTTTTAAGCGTGCCCAGCTAGATCCCGCAGAGTCAAAGGGAAAAAGGTTACTGCTCTCGGACTGTAAACTGTACGCAGGAACACAGGCAGAGTGATTTATGCCACTGTATTAACAGACCCCGGTTTGTGGACTTCCACCCTGGGCTGGAATAAGAAGCAGCGTGCAGTGAAGTCACTGACTGAAAGTTTGGCATGGATGGGATAGAGGGAATTGAAAGAGACAGAGGAGACAGAGGAGCTTGGATCCTGCGTGAACCACTGAATTAAAAAATAAGAAGAAAGATGACATGCTGCCTTATTTATCCATATGTTGCATATTATGGCATCTGTTTACAATTTATTTTATTTACTTTGGTGATGCTTGGCCCGGGTTGATTAACATTTTCTGCAGTGTTTGTTGTCTTCTGGAGCAGGCTTTTGACTGGCACTCGGTGATGGCTGTTTGAAGTGAACACAGCCTTGGCTTTGAAGCTTGGGGGATGAAAGCAGAGCATCCAGATATGACTAGCGGATAATCTAGAAATGAATTTTGGCTGCCTCTGAAGGCGACCGACAGGCGACAAACATGTTTCTAGTTGTTGATTAAATGTTACTTGAGATTCAGTGATGCAAGGACATAAAACAGAAATGGAAACTCTTAAATACACATCAGGAAATAAGTTAAATATGTTTGTTTAATGACAACAAGCTGCGGATGTTGGTGACCGAGTAAAGAATGGCCTATCTCTTTTCTGAGACAGCTCCTTTTATTTATGAGTAATGCTGTTTGCAATTGTGACTGTAATTAACGTTATTAATCACTGTTTCCCAGCACGATTGCCTTCAGAATCTCTTGAATCACTGCATCTAAATGTGTTAAAAACCGCAGTCCTATTAAAAAGAAAACAAAAAAAAAAGCTTAAACGTTTGCAGAAAGACAAACAGGCATCATTTGAAGAGCTATCTAAAAAGTTTTTAAAACTTAAAAAAAAAGATATGTCTATCCGTCTGTCTGCTGCAGTTCATCACAGATAAGTTACTCAAGTCAATAGTTTCATGACAGGAGAAAAACACTGATCCACACGATGTGCTTAACAAAATGCATCTCCAATATAAATCCTTCTGGCAACTGATAAAGTGTGCTTGGCTTTGACTTTTCTCTCTGTTAATAAAGTTAATGTTCTGCATGCTAATCCTTGCCCATAACCCCCCCGTTGACAAATATAGAGTACTTGAAACATATAGCAAAAAAGAGAGAAAGAAAAGAATTATATGCCTAGTTAATTTCATGCTATTAAAATAATCACTGATTTAGATACATATGAAAAACAAATAGGATTTTTAAATCCATAATAATCAGTTTTAATTGATTGATTGATTAAATGGAAGTCCCAACCATAACTTCAATAATTCTCAGCTGTCCCAAGCATGTGGGGGGGCCACTGGGAGGGGAAGCAAATTCTGGGGGGGTGGGCAGTGCCCCCCTGGCCCCCCCCCCCCCCCCTTTGTGGCGCCCCTGCTTTATTCAAATAAATCCTTAAGGTGTATTAAACTGAAGCTAACGATGTTTAATACAGTGTGTGTGTCGTGTACAGTATATTATATATGGAGGAAGAAGATTACACACACATCCAAAAACAAATTAGACTTTAGATTATTACAAGAAAAAACATCCAAAGGAATCAAATCTGTTGAATCTGTTATTACGTTTATTGTAATAATAAAGAACAAACTGAAATCCTTGCTTTGCAAATGAATCCAACTAGCTGATGAAGGTCCAGCAATTAAACTACATTTCAATACTGCCGATGGACTTCAGAGAAGAAGAAAATTAAAGTGACTATTAAAGCAGACAGAGGTGAGCAGATGTAGTCTGCCGAAAGCCACTGTGCATGTCTCTAAAGTACTCACAACTTACTGAACACAGTAAAGTTTTGCAGATTGTTACCAACACTGACATCTACTGGCCAAATGGTTAAATGCAGACATGCGCTCAGGAGCTGGCGGAATCTGGTCCTAAACCTGTTTTGCTTTTTGCTCTCAGGGAATTTCAGTAATTCCTTTTTATTTATTTATTTATTTATTTATTTATTTAAAATCTCAGTAATTACAAATAAAAAAATAAAAAAAAAAAAAAAAAATATTAAAGGGTTTTTTTTTTTTTTTTTTTTTTTTTGGCAGCTGTACCCGGTGCAAAGGAAGCAGCGTAAAGTTTTGGCAACGATCACTAAACCACACGGATACGTTTCTGCGAAATCATACGCACTTAAACAAAACTATACAGAAACGCTCACAGCACCGCTTGGCATTCAGAACCAAGTGGATAAAAGCAATGCAGACTTTCTCAAGAAATACTTCATCGTATGCATCAGAACTGTAACGTAATTTCCACCTAAATGCAGACAAATCTTTAACAGGAATGTCTGCCTCTTTTTTGAATTGTTAAAACTAATGCGTAATCCACATAAAATTAACTAAACCACATCACTAAAATCTAGTTATAATGGCATCTGTGTAGATTTTATGGTATTGTTATGCATGCCATATCATTATAAAACTGTTATTAAAATAGCAGCGGTAAAGAGGTAAAAATAAACATAAAATAGAAAATTATACTCACTGTGTCGCAGAATAACCTTTAGTTGGAATTATTTAGATTTGATCTTATACTCAAAACTACATTATTATTGCATAAAACACAAAAAGCTAATTAAATACATTTAATAGCTAAGAAAGGCATTTAAAAAATTGTACTTGAGTGCCCCTGAATACCTGCAGAAACCTACCTACCACCAAAATAATGTAATGTCTGGTTATAGGAGTTATAGTGAGGGATGAGGCTATCCTGCAGAGTGAATCCTGCACACACAAAAAAAAGAAAGGGGAAAATAAGTATTTCCTGTGATCACAGGTACTCAGTTTCAACACACCACGACAAAGGTGACTACTGTATGAACCCTGAGAGCTCATTGGTCCTGCTGTGAAGAGGACAGGCATGAGGCAACATTCCAGAGGCTGATAGGTCAACCTGAAAAAAAAAATCTGATCTCCAGTCAGCTGTGAACTGATGCTGCTGTGATGATGATGATGATGATGATAAATTGCGTGCCGCCAGGAGCAAACTGCGCATGCGTAGAGGTAATGTTCCCAGAGAATTCAGCAGGGCTAGATGTTTATTCTTTGCTATTTCCGTTTCGTGATTTTTTCCTCTCTTTAGTGTCATTAAAAGAATCAAATCTAATATGACGAGAAATGAAAGAAAATAGCAGCAAGACAGACTACGTGTGTGAATGAAGGGAGGCAGGTGTAAAGCTGAAGCTGCACCATCCCAAGCAAGGTAATGTGAAGAAGAGAGGTGAAGAAGAGAGTGCAGGAAGGGTGGCTTGGGTAAAGATGAGTATCAGGGGTGATGTGGATAGCACAAAAGTGAAAGGAGGGTTTAAGAGAAGATAGTGAGACTTGCTATGATGTATGGCACTGATAAATGGGGTAACAAAGGATGCTCAAAACGGAGCTGTCAGGCAGGATCCTGAAGGGAAAAACCACGGAGGAGGTTCACTGATGTAGTGAGGGAGGACACGCAGAGGGTTGGAGTGACAGAGGAGGATGCTCGGGATAGGGTGAAATGGGGGCAGTCGGAAAGTTTCTTTTGCAAGACACTAATATAGTGAGTAAAAAAGTGCAACGTTTCCTTCAGAAATAACGTGGATTAGAATAATAATTTATTGTAGGCTACATGAATAACTGTACCTAACGAAAAGAAAGGCTATAAGGGAACTTCGAGGGAGTCTTCAGCTACACTTTTCCCACTACTGCTTCCACTAAAGCAGAACTCCAGTGAGCACTATCTTGCTGTGTGACTGTTGTATCTTTGGCTCTGACGGGCTGATGCTGCTTACGTGTCTCCTACGTACGTGACGCCGCACCACCTCCCTTCTCTCTCTCCTCCCGTCGTGCGGTGGACAGGCTCCTTCTCGGCTAGTACTGCAACACACTGAGGTACGTTATGTTTGTTCCTCTGAAACCGTGCACAGCCTGCGTTTGAGGTATTTCACAGATCCGATGATGCTGTCTGTCTGTGGATTCTTATACGCGTGACCGGGGGACTGTCAGCCTCATCCATCCCTTTAACCGGAGCTGGATGCAGGTCGAAGTTCAGCAGAGATGCTAGGCCTGCTCCTTTTAGCTTACTTGCTAATGTCTCGCGGTGCGGTCATTTGGCATTTTGCAGGGGAGCCACGGTCAGCAGAGTTAATGAAGTATTTTTTTCATTTAGGTAATTAAACTCATTTGGCAGGCCGTGAGCTTCCTGACTGATAACCTTGATGTAATATAGCTCACCTGAGGCACTTGCCCGCTGCCCACCTTGTTAGCAAGCTAATGCTAATTGATTAGCAGGCGAGGGCAGGGAGATGCTCTCCTCTCTGCTGTTCTTCACAACCTCTTTTTGTAGTCCAGGAGGCTACTGCCTGTGGTGACTATAGTAGGAGACCAGAGATTTCAAATTAATTTTATTCATATCTTCACTGATGTCTTCTTTTCTCACGTAGACAGTGACTTAGGAGGACCTGAAGGGCACTCCTAGATGTAAAGGAAGTGTGACATTTAATGAATGATCCTCCTCATGCTAATATTATAAAATCTGTGCGCTTTATATTCTGAGACTATATGTCTTATAAATTAGCCTGAAGTTATTTAGTTTCCCACGACGTCTTTGTAAGAGAGCTCAGTAAGCTCTCCTACGTGCGGGTTTGTCCTATCTCCGTGTCCTCTACGGCCTCTGCCATTGCTGCTCGTAGCCACGCGTGGAAGCCATAAAACTACTCACAAGCGGTGTTTGTGCTGTAAGCATTGGCAGGATCAACTCCATGAGGGACACTGGGTTAAAAAAAAAAAAAAAAAATCAGTGTGTGTGGGACCCATTGATCTTCACTGTACTTTTTTTAGTTTCATAATTTCCACACTACACACGGAAGCTAATATACTAGTTTACACCAGGTATACTAGTGCTGGAAATCCACGCTAATCACTTGAGTAGTCTTAATAGCAGTCTGAGTAATTGGTTCTGTGCTTTAGCATGGTTTTCTGTAAGTAGAGAAATAGATCCATGGGCTGGGCTCTTGTTCAGTTGGTAATCCAGCCTCGGGGCCAGTGAATAACTTAAATATTTGTAAATGTACAGTTGACATTAATGTGTGGGTGCTTCCACTGAACACCCAGGTGGCTTGCTTTAGGCAGGTGTTTGAATGATTTCATAGTGAGAACATGCTAGGGATACATATGTATGAGCTGATGTTCCAGTCTTTATTAGGGAAATCACAGCTTTTGAAAATTGAGGGGAACATGTTTGGGCCAAACAGATATAGAAAACGCATACAGTGTTTTTCTAACGCGTGTTATAACTGGTACGAGGGTGGAGTTGTTGATAAAGGGTGAGGCCGCTCATTAAGTTGATTGAACAAGCCTGAGGGAAAGAACTGATCAGGAAGGTTGAAACAAATGTAGTGTTACAGTCCAAGGTTTATATTCTTATATAATACAGACCGGCGTTATTGCACTGGGACTCACTTCTCTTTTATTATTATTATTATTATTATTACTGTTAATATTAAATTTATCTCGTGAAATTGCGTGAGCTAGAGTTGCTTTTCACCTGCCCAACATTTCTATCTACTATCAATATTAACATGTGTGTTATCAAATCCCCGTGCAGCTATTTATGATTGTACGTGAATCTGTTCTAGTGATGAAATAGACGCCATGCTTTGCACAACAGGCACTTCATGAAAATGAAGGACAATGAGTCACATGCATAGGCAGTCCAGACTGTTAACAAAGGGGTCACTTTGCATGTCAGTCTGAGCTCTCTTTGTTCTCTCTCTCTCTCTCTGTTTTTAACTTGCTTTATTCCATTTTAAAAACTTGAAATTTGATTTAGAAAATCTGCTAGCTGGATACCAGCTGACCAGTTTGCTCTGAAGTGTGCAAGTTTAAAGGAATGTAGTGAACGTAAGACAATAATGCATCACATCTGATATGATTGTTCTCCTGCTGCAGTGTTGTCATTTTTGAGCTCTACCTGTTTTAAAGTTGCAGTACTCAAGGGGGTGTGGGTGGAAGCAGAGATTCAATTAAAAAAAAACAAAAAACAGATACTTAAAGAGATTGTTGGACTTTTTTCTGTCTTCGTTTTCTTATTTTAGATAATGGCTGTACCTCCCACCTATGCTGACCTTGGAAAGTCTGCCAGGGATGTTTTTACCAAAGGATACGGTAAGCACCACTGAGCATCATAAGCTTTTAGAGTAGTGTACTTTGGTTTCAGTCGCAATAAAACTGTGACGGGTGAATGCTGTGCCTTGAAAATCATTTGGAGATCTCCTTTGGGTCATCATGATACTGCGTAACTGAAGTGGTCACATATAGGTAAAAAAAATTATTAGGTACTGGTACTTCGATGGAGGTAAAGAAGCCTGGAGAACCATGTTTTAAAAGATTGAAGTTTAGGATTTTTTTTAATGTATGTCTTCTGATTTTGAGGGTTTTTTCTGTGTTCTCCATGAAAAAGAGTCTTCTGTCACTGGAAGAATATTTTGATGGGTTTTTGCGCTATATACCAAAAAGAACAGTTTCTTTTGTTCTGTGAAAAAATGAAGATTTCTTGGAATCTATGGTAAAACACTTCCCCTACAAAGATTGCGTAAAGTTCAGCCACTGCGCGCAATGCAATATCAAATGAAAGTGATTGATTCAAACTAGTCACATTCCCGTAGATAGCTCATCAGTAGAGGAACACATGTTGCGCACTGGGCCTACAGTTACACTGGATGCCCTTGGATTGTGTTTGTGTAAATGCGCCGCTGTTCTCGGCCGATTACCAAACGATGTCCGCTGAGTATCTGGGGAATTCACAGTTCTTGAAACTACTGATTTGTATGTGGCGTCGATACTGAATTAATGCTAATATAACATTGATTGTAAGTGGATTAATTAAAACAGGCTCAAGTGTTTGGTTCAAGAAAAAAGACCCCCACCCTTTTTTTCCCTGGCGGATGAGACTGCTGTCTGTGTAAATAAAACTTATCTCAGTTATTTTGAGTAATATGATATTTTATGTGTTGCATTTAAGTGTGTCATAAGTTTTTACCAGTCCCATAAAGTTAAAAAAAATAGTCTCGGGGACTTTAACCCCTTTATATAATAAGTAAGTTGCAGTTTTGATGAAGGTGGACAGCAAAATCAGTCGAGAATTTAAGTTACGTTATGTTACGTATGGCTGGTGAATCAACGAACAGCTGTAATGCCTAGAAGCGCCATGAATTGGGTCAGTCCGGCCCACCTTCTGGCTATTATTCATAACTAACAGCAACTAATGCTTTCAGAGGATTGACATCGGATCAATACACATTAAGTCAGTGGCATATAAATCACTTCAAATGTACTCTGGTGGCTAATAAATGGGTATTTCACAGACCATAATCAATATCTTGATATAATGTGTACTGAATTTTCAGAAAACACTCTTTAAATGATTATTAGTGAAAATTTAGCGTGAGTACCAGTAATATTATGGGGATTAAAGCGGTTCTTATCCTGAGAGCTTGCCAATGCTTGTAAATCTTGTTCCATTTCACTTGCAAGACTGTTTCAGAGTGCGTTTTTTTTTCTTCTCCCCCATATATATTTATACTGTTGTATGTACATCATGTTAATCCTTTGAATCATTGTCTGTTTCAGGCTTTGGGCTCATCAAGCTGGACTTGAAAACAAAGTCTGAGAATGGACTGGTAAGTCGGCATTGGTCATTATCAGATTAGCTGGCAGCCAGTTGATGCTGCAGCACGACTCTCATAGCTTAAGACCATCCTGGCTGTTAAGTAGCTCATTATCTGATCTTTAAAATGTTGCCAGTATTCATTGACATCTTACCTCAGCGTTAAGGGAAATGGATTTCTTGGCCTTGTAAATGCACCTTCAGCATTTTTGGCTCTAGTTTCTTATCCAGATTGCTATCCCTGCAAATATAGTTTGGTCTTGGACCACAGAACAGCATTTTATTGGTAAAATGTACTAGTATTTTCGATTTGGTGTTTCACATTAACAGTGTTGTGGTTTTTATCTACCATCTGCAGGAGTTCACCAGCACTGGCTCTGCCAACACCGAGACCAGCAAGGTAGCTGGATCTTTGGAAACCAAATACAAGTGGGCAGAGCACGGACTGACCTTCACAGAGAAGTGGAACACGGACAACACCCTGGGGACTGAGATCACCATCGAGGATCAGGTGATGTGCTGTGATGGCGGAAAAATGAGACGCAGATGGCAGAAGAATCTGTGATTTATAATCAATCCAGTTTAGGCTAAAAGTTTATAGAGCAAAACTTTCAAAATGTGCAATTTAAAATTCACTAAGATTTAAAAAGCTAGTGCATTTTATTTTTCTGCCTGTCATTCTTTTAAATGTCATTCTTGCTTTTTTTTGTTTTGTTTTTTACAGTTGGCTAAGGGCCTGAAACTTACATTGGATTCCTCCTTCTCGCCAAACACCGGGTAAGAACACCTGCATTTTTTTTTTGTTAGCCTTTTCGCTCCAGTAAAGCTAAATCGAATGGATGCAAAAACTACATTGCAGAAATGCCAACTGTACAATGAGTGAATTCATATATGTATGTGTTTCATGTGAATAAAAACATCAACAGGCTGATGCACGGGCGCCCAACTGATTGATGCATTTTAATTTGCAACAATAAAAGAGGTTGATGGGAATTAAAAGGATACAGAGAAATATCAATATCATGGGGCACTGCAGAAGTAAACTGCAGTTAGTTTGCAACTGGCATATACGTAACTGACATGTTAAATTTCTGCAAGAGTGCTTGTGATAGTGCAATTTACTCAGCTACAGTTATTTAATAAGAGACTTGTAAACTTGTAAAAAGCACTCGTTCATCTGCTTTTTTCTTTTCACTGTCAGAGCAGTTTTATGTTTCATGCTGTGAGACAACAATGTCAACCTGTATTTTTTCCCCCCTGTAATCTCCTGCCAGCAAGAAGGGTGGAAAGCTCAAGACGGGCTACAAGTGCGACCACATCAACATCGGCTGTGACGTTAACTACGACATCAATGGCACGGCCGTCCACGGCGCAGCAGTGGTGGGCTACGAGGGCTGGCTGGCCGGCTACCAGATGACCTTTGAGGCTGGCAGGAACAGGATTACCCAGAGCAACTTCGCAGTTGGATACAAGACTGATGAGTTCCAGCTCCACACGAATGTGTAAGAGATGCTGATATGGTCTCCTCTCCCCACCTGTGTACAGTTTTAGTTATGTTATGAAGCTTGGGTTATTGCAGCTACGTTGCTATTGATTTGATTTAATTCATGGGAATAAAAATGTAAAATATAGGGAGTAAAATATTGGTGGAATAATGATTTGGCTGATGAACAAGCCGCACTGAAATGTTCCTGAATGGCATCAAGCAACTTCCAAAGCCCTCTTTTTTTTTCTTTCTTTTTTTTGTCCTTGTCTGAGTGATTGACTTGTTGCCTGTTTGGCACTTTGCCTGACATCCAGGTGCCTTGCGGTTATTTTTATACACAGGTGATGGGATTTACTACCTTGCAAGTGAGATGGAGTGAGTGTTTGGCAGGCCTCGGTGAAAATGTAGCACGAAGTGGTGTCAGACGGTGAGCAGGAGGGAGGGACAGGGCACGGTGTTAGTCATGTTTCCTGCTGTGCCTCTGACCGAGCCTGTCTGAGTCTGCTTGTAAAGTGGTTAATATGAAGTGAGACAAAGTGTAATATAGGCTTTACACTAGTCACGGTTCATTCAACTATGGATGTCTTTGACACGCAAGATTCCCACTAAGTTTATAAAACACAAATTCACAATTTATTATGACCGCTGTGCAGCAGCATTAAATGTATCGCATACATCTTTTTCCTTAGAAACGATGGTACAGAGTTTGGTGGTTCCATCTACCAGAAGGTGAATGACAAGCTGGAGACAGCCGTCAACCTGGCCTGGACTGCCGGAAACAGCAATACCCGCTTTGGCATTGCTGCCAAGTATCAGATTGATCCCGACGCATCCTTCTCTGTGAGTAGTGTGTAAACTGAAGAGACTAAGATCCTTCTGTGCCAGGGTTACTTTATTGACGCACTGTTAGACAGGCCTATTGTCCACCCTGATAAGGAACTCGTAATGCAGGTATATATTAGAAAATGCACTGCATGAGCAGTGCAGCTGCTTGGCCTTAAAGAAATGCAGTCGTGCTAAAGAGGAGGAGTGTCTGCAAGTGAAGGTTTGGTCTAATTTTATCCTTTACGGCACAATTCATGTCTTGCGTCTCCCTCTTCTGGCAGCGAAAATTACACAAACACTGTATGTCTCTGCTATCGATTGTGTTCTATAGTCACCAACTTTCTTTTACTTCAAGCATCAAATACTCTTTTTAGAGGCTTCCTTGTTTTTTTTGTTTTTTTCTGTTTCTCTGCTGTTGCTCACCTTTTCTCTTCTACTAAGACAAACCAACCATTCCTACTTGACCTGAAACACATCACTGCAGGTGCACTGGCATGGGAACAGTGCCACAGACGCCATATTTCAAACTAATGTACCTGGCGCTGATCATCTTAATCAGCATTGTGTGACCTCTTTTGGGCAACAGCTTGACTGTAACAGATGTTTATTTCCTTATAAAAGCTGGAATTCCCACTTGAAACAGAGATGCTTAATGTGACTGTTTGTTAGTGTAATTATCTGCATTATTTCAGCTACTCTTTTAATGACAGTGCCAGTTATAAACATTTTAATCTTTTAACTGTTTCTAAGAGTTTCTAACTACTGCTTATTTCCAACCCTCGTGGCTAGTTGGTATTTTATGGACACGATGCATAAATACACTTTACAGTTGTCATTTTCACCCCCCTGTGCATTATAGACACAAAAACCTGCTTCATTGTACTGTTT
>VURO01019798.1:0-14260 GCA_015108175.1 Pelvicachromis taeniatus
TTTACTTTTTTCTCACATACTGCGTGTTTTGCCCTCTCTATGATCTGTTTTATTTCTCTTCTATTTCCCCTCAATCCCTAAGTGATCAAGGCAGATGGCTGCCTTCAGTTTTGCTGGAGGTGCCTTCATACTAAAAGAATGCTTTTTTCCTTCTCACTGCTGCCAAGAGCTTGCTGATAGGAAATCATCTGATTGTTGGGGTTTTCTTGCTAATACTCTAGGGTCTTCATCATGCAGTATTAAACACGTTGAGGTGAGTGTTGTTGTGATTTGGTGCCATATAAATAATATTTTCAAAAACAAAAAGATTTTTCATCAAAGCTAGAATTGAACAGTTTCAGATTATAGGACCTACCTGTGAGATTTAATGAGTATGTTCATTCAAATTTTCCAATGATTTATTGTGTGACTGTTCTCGAGTACATTTACTAATTTTTTATTTTAATTTTCCTCCTTTTTAGAGGTTCAGCTTCTCATGCCATCCGATTTAATAATAAGCTCTTACTATGTGTTTTATTTTTGCTGTTTTTTGTTATTTCATCACTTGATTAAATGCAAGCTAATTAGTTTTTTTTTAGCATAACCCAAATATGAAATAAGTCAGTGAATACAAATGATGCAAACTGTGTCCTGTTTATATATAAAATTGTCATCAAGGAAGTGCCTTTGAATGAAAATTAAATTAATTTTTCTTGTCCAAGCACATTTGAATGATCACTGAATAATGAATGCATATTTCAGTTGGTCCATCATTATACAGCATTATATCTTTGATTTATTCTCTCCCACCACCATTTATCTGAGTTAATTTTATCTTAAGCCGGACGGAGGTCATTTTTTACTCTCAACTAGTTACATAATCACATTTCATTCTTCTGCTATTCTTTGCAGCATGACTAATAAACGCTTGACATCCTCTGATGTTTAAGTCTAATCTCTACAAATTCTTTCTGCCTATGGAGTACATGTGTCAGCAGCAATCATGCCACTCACCAAGCTTGTTTAACCAGTGATTTATGGAAGCTTGAAAACTAAAATAATTTAAGTTGCAGCCAGTAGAAGGTTAAGGGACTAGATTTAAGTCAGTTAACCTTTCAGCCATGGGCTAACTACCTGAAGATTTTGTCTGAAAGATCTATCCTGTCATTCTAAAATTTACTTCAAAATAGAAGAAACTCACGCTCACGTTTAAGGCTTTAATATTTGATGAATGCTGGTTTAGCCACCACAGCAGATGGCACATGAGCTGCTGATGGGTTCTGCAGGATGAAACTGCTCTGGATGTTGAATACAGTGTGCAAATATACAAGCTGAGTCAAACAGAAAAGGCAACACAGCTTTTTTTTTATAGGGAAAAATATCAGTTCTAATAGGCACAGTTGTGTTTTTAAATGATTTATTATTTAGCAGTTGAAATATGAAATAATCTTTCCTTTATATTGGTAATAATACACAGATCCTCTGATATCGTCTTCCCTGCATTCCTTCATTGTTTTTTTTAACATTTTCATAAACCAGTTAATAATGACAGAAAATTTGCAGTCTAAAACTGATTTGTGATTGCATTTGGCACCCGGTGTGTAATGGTCCAATGCAAATAGTGCACCAAGAGGTAAAAATTGTTAAAATTGCACAATAGTAAATGCAGTTGCTCATATGAACGTCCAAATAAATAATAGTCCTAAATACATATTAATGTAACATGTGTATCAAGGATATTTTTTCACCCACTTCAGGTTAAATTACGTAGAGCTAGACCATATCCCCCTGTCGCTAGCTTCTTTGTAGGGCACTCATGCAGTTTCTCTACTAAATTGCAAAACATCAGATTTAAATTGTAGATACGCCATTGATTTATATAGCTTTATGTTAGCCAGCTCAGTAGGCTAATGCTAGCTATGGGATAAAAGCTCAATGTTAGCAAAAAACATAATACCAAATCTTGAAAAAATGAACTAAATATGCACATGATGCCTTCAGATATGATACTGTGCAAAAAGACTGAAGCTAAAGCTGCTGGATTTTACGTAAAAAAAATAAATAATTAAAGAGGATATAGTCTTGGAACCAATTGGCTCGAATGCTGGCTTACGGTCCTTTTCCATCCTACGATTGCTGTTTGTGATGTCGGGCAAAAAAACAAATAAAAATCCAAATCGCTGTTAAACAATAGCTGATACTTATCTGATGCATTTTAGCAAATGCATATTCCTCTATTGTTCTACAAAATGTCTATCAACCAAAGTTAGTCAAGAATAGGGACACACCAATTCTGATCCAATATTGAGATCTTGGCATTGAGTATCTGCTGATCCAGTACCACAGTTAAATCAATAAACTGTAACCCTCACAGGAAGAAAGAGTACCATTTACTTATGTTTTAGCTAGCATCAGGCTCAACTTAAATCTCACTTTCCTAGCAAGTACATGCATCCAAGAATAAAAATGTACTTGACTTTATATTTATTAATAAAATAATAAACAACAACAGGAAAATCTAATCAAATCTAAAAAAAATGATTTTCATTATTTATTCAATTTATTTGCATTAGCTGCATTTGCATGAGCTCAGTGCAAGACTACTGCACACTGATTTCATTGACAATCATGCTAGTTTCTCCTTTACTTCCTCTAAATCTGAGTTCACCTGTTTTTACTGCTCCTCGATATGTTGGTGTGAAGTTGAGCTGACACAAGCACATTATGTAACCAAGAGTGTAATAAAGAGTAATAAAAGCTTCCAAACAAGTGAAAGAGAAAGAATCAACTGCTGCTTTGATGTTAGCTGACTTAGTGCTTTGTTAGCTTGACCATTAGCATCCAGTCTGTTCCTGCTGAGTAAATCAAATACAGTAAAAATGAATAGATTGGTCATAGATCATCTCGTTTTCACCAATATCCAATCCAGCCTTTAGAATTAGGCTCGGACCAAAATCTGATCCAAATATCATATCGGCGCAGTGCACCTGCACTACAAAAAGACTACAAAAAGAATCCAGAGTGTGTCTGGTACAGAAATCTTGTGTGTCTTGCCTACAGATTGTACATATTCATATGCAAAATCTGTTTTTAGAGATTAGGCAGTATTTGACTACTACAGTAGGTTGTCCTGTAGCAAGCAACATCTGCTACAGATTTGTTTTACATTGATGCAAATGAGCAAAACTCTCAAATACTTTCTTACTCTTTTGCACATTGTTTATGTTTGGTAAAGGCTTAATTTAAACACCACTGCACACTTATAATGAGAGAAATCAAGAATAATAAGTAAATCCAAAGCTTGACAGGCCTGCCGTGCCTGGCTAGCTTTGCTAAGCAGCCACTGGACAGTCACTGTTTTAAGGGAGCTGGTTTAGCAAATGATCAGTCTTATTTATAACTGCCACTTTGGTGCTTGTTCGATTAAAAAAAAAAGTGGGTACAGCAGTTTGAGACCATAAGAAAGTCTTTGATGCAATTCTGGGAAAAGAAATGAAAGAAACAAGCACAAGGACATAAGTGTTAAAAGTCAGTGGGGGGCACAGATGGTGATCTATCAAAACTGAGTCACAGTATGAGCGGATGGATGGCTTATTGGTGTTGTCCTTCTATTTGTGGCAATGGACAACTTGGTAAAGAGACTGATAAGAAATACTGAAAACTGGAGAGAATCTGCAGAAATAATTTAAAAAAAAACTTATATCACAGTAGACTTTACTTATATGCAATGCCCATAAGCATGATGAATTTTTCAAATTAGTTTTAGTCCTGAAGGTAGTTTGCAGATATCAGCGGTCAGCATTCATTCTGCGCAGTTTGGGAGGCAAGTTGTCCTCTGGCCGACTCCCTACCAAGGAGATCTGGACTGGTGCTGAGGTTGGAGCAGCAATGGTGCTAATGGCTGTGGGCAATCTGTGTTTCTCCAGCTCACTCTCCTCAGCTTCTCCATCCAAAGACAACAACTGGACCTGCTCCTCAGGATGTCCTTGCCTCACTACAGGGATGGAGCTGGACCTCAGCCTCTGAAGACTAAGCGGCAGATCTCCTGTGCTGGAGGCCTTGCCCCCGGGCAAGGCTGACCCAGTCTTCAGCCCCCTCCAGAGATGCTCCTCCCTGCTGGAGCTCATGCGCTGGAGTTTGCTGGGCAGCCTGGAGACTTGATCGTCTACATGGTCTGCATTGTCAGCTGACAGGAGCCTCTCCCTGCGGCCTACTCGGCTGCTGTTACCCAGCAGAGGCGAGGGGGGAGTAGGCGCAACAGGCAGGGGTTTGGGTGATGTCAGTGAGGACTTCTCCTCCTGCTCTTTGACACTGTAGGGAGGTGTGGGGACTTCAAAGGTGTTATGAAACTGGGAGTAATCGACTCTGAAGAAGCCCTCTTCAAGTGACATGACAGGAAGGAAGCGATGACCCCACAAGACTTCATCTTCGGTGTAAGAAGTCCTTGCCTGGCAGGTCATACCTAAGATGAAGAGAAGAGACAGAGAAAAATATTTTACAGGCAGGGGAAAAGACAAAAAAGAGATGACTAACACACTGTAACATTATGGGGAAAACTGTATTAAATAAAAATGGACTGTCAGCCAGACAGGAAGCTGATATGAAAGTGGTGTACTGCTTCAGGGACAAGGGAGAGGGAAACATGATAAACTAACAGAGATGGAAGCAGCCTTGTGTTTTGAATAATTAAATACCATGAAATTAAACATTGTGTTAAATATTTCATTTTATATTACTGAGAGGCTCCATGTAACATGGGCTAAATGATGAGGATACAAATAATAAGGGACAGCGACGCTTACACAAAGTTAGTTATTTTTTAAAAAGACAGAAAAAGGACCTCAGAAATAAGAATATGCTCTTACCAGTGGTCTCCACGATGCCCTCCAGAATGACAACAATCTCAAACTGATCGTTCATGAGCGACCGCTGTGACAGGTCAAAGAATGGACTGTTGCTGTTGATCTCATGGCAGATGGTCAAAGGCGACACTAAGAAGAGCTGATCCGCCCCCGTCCCGAAACCTACGTCCAGTTCACACTGATCCAGAGGCAGGAACTCGCCCTCTGGGGTCTGCCGAGACTGTAAACAGAAATGAACAGGACATTTTAGCACAAATACTGATGTTTGTACCACTAACCACTGTAAGAAAAAGAGTGATTAAGATGTACATTAAATGGATTTGCTGATCTTTCATAAAAGGTTGTGATTTTGAGGCTTTCCACAAAGATGGAGTCCTTCTGACTCTGAGGCAGGTTGCTGTGCAGCCTCAGAGCTTGTGGGGTTTTGAGGGACCTAGGTATATAAACTATAAAGCCTGACTGAGGTTGTGCTTGTGATTGGCATTTAGCAACATCAAAACTAATAAGAGTCTTAAAATCAAAAACTGATATGAGGCAGTGACTTTAAAACCTCACATTATTATTATATTTTATTTGATTAAAAAAACAAAACAAAGCAAAAACCAAAGTGTAAAAATATTCATGCCAATTCAGTTTTGTAATGGGCTGTGGTCAGACTATGCTGGGACCAGTTGCCAGGCAACCAGAATACTGGTCATATCTGTCATGCAGACATGAAAGTGTTAAGAACCTTCTTATCGCCTGCTAAGAAAGTATTAAAAGCACATTTCCCATAAATGTCACCTAAAGTATCTTTAGGACGTAATCAGTGTGGCGTCTGCTGTTTATGGAAGTGTATTTCCAGCTGAGGTAAACATCTGACAAAAAAAAAGAATGAATCATATTGTCATCATGTAAAAATAAAAACCCTTCAAATTTCAAAGGACTGCTTTGCTGTCATGTAGAACATGCACACGTATGTATCCACACAGCTAAAAGCCCTGAGCTTTCTTAGACATCACCTGAAAGATGTGCATTTGTGAGAATGAAGGAGTCCAAAGCCACTGAAGCATTAGTCAGTTTTTAGCGTGCACTCTCATTGGTAAAAAGTCAGTGTAATGTTTGACTGAAGCTACAAAATAGCTTTTTACAGGCTATAGTTGAGTTTACGAGGACACATTTTCAACCTGCCAGATTTAACCTCTGATTTGCAGTATCTACCACTTGGTGAGTACTTTTCATGTGAGACCCAACTACAGCTACTATATGTATGCATGTATTCTTTAATCTTGGTCAAAAGGTACCCAAAGCTGTGTTTAAAGTCCACTGGAATAGCTTTGAAAAGCCAATTTCCTTCTGGAATTTCGCATTGGCACCACATGAAATTGGATGCTTAGAGAGTTAAAGTGGAGAGAATGAGTTGTTTTTGGTGCTCAAAGGCAGGCAGGGTGAAGCCTGTAAACTAGAAGTGGTCAATGAGAATTGCTTCCATCAGCCCCACTTATTGAAAAACGGGGCCGTAATGAAGAAGATGTAGACGTTATCTTTGGTCTCAGGCTCACTTGTGGTAGTGCTGTTGCAAAACAACAGAAACTAAATACAAGGGGCTCCCAGAACTGCTTCGACAGACCTACATGTTTGTCAGATGGGAACAAGAAGAAGAAGCCACCGGTTTGGAAAAACATTGCCTGGTCTGTCGAGTCCCAATTGCTGCTGTAACATTCAGATGGTAGGGTCAGAATTTGGCATAAACAACATGAATCCCATAGATCCATCCTGCCTCATATCAGCTGGTCAGGCTTGTTGTGGTGGTGCATTGGTGTGGAGGATATTTATTATTCAAACATAATTAAACCCCTAACGCTGACCAACACTGGTTGCAGTACAACATATAAAACATATACAAACCATAGTTTGACAGACCATGCTCCTATACAGAGTTCATGTCAGAACATCTCTTACAAAGTGTGTTTCTTCTTCTCATTCTATTCTCTATTCTAATTGTAATTGATTTTATCCTAACTAATAAATCAACAACGAAAAAGAATCTTGAATGCAAACATTCTGAAGAAAGTCTACTCACGATATCGAGGCGATGTTTGAGAAGTACCTTAAACCAATTTTAAAGTAACCTCTGCAACATCGTTCAATTGTTATATTGGAAGCATTTTCAAACAAAGATATCAAGAAATGACCAACGGCTAACAGTTATTCAGTATTGAAATTTCTACTGAGTGCTTTCTTAGACACAACAATGGGTTCACTGTACTCAAATGGCCTCCACTGTCACAGATTTCCACCACGTCTTTTGCATGTGGTGGAAAATGATTCACATCATGGATGTGCCGCCGACAAATCTGCAGCAACTGTGTGAAGCTATCATATCATTATGATCCAAAGATTTTGAGGGATGGTTGTAAATCTGATGAATTAAAGCAGCTCTAAAGGCAAAAGGAGATCCAACATAATGTAAGCAATGTGTACCTAATAAAGTGTATTTTTGCTGTATAGTGGTAAAAGCAAGAACAACTGACCTGGAGAGGCAACAGCACTGAAATGTACTTGTCACACTGACTGGCAGACATGCAGGGTAAAAGTGAGAATGAAGGTGTTAAAACAATAGTCTGTCACCTTCCCAGCATCTCCTTCTGACAACCCAAGCAGCAGTAATCATTATTTCATTTTTGGCAAAGTCTTTCAGTGTGTACACACCTCCTAATGTCCAGCAGATTAGACCCCAATGAAATTCTCTGCAACAGTCTGGCGTCAAAAACCAATATCGTTGACCAAATCTAAAACAAATAGGGTTAATCTAATCAAGCAAAGTAGGTGTCAAATGAAAATATTAAGAAAGAAGCTTAAAGAAAAGGCCAAAAAGAAAAAAATACTGATAATACTCATATGAGTTCTAACATTTCATACATAAACAGAAGCAGGGAAATCATATTTCCTTGTTGTTAATGTTTATTAAGTAGATTAAATAGATTATATTTTTGTCCCGTCACCGACTGTTAACTTTCATGAACATTGGCCTCCCCGGCCCTTTGAGCAAGGAGCCAATCGGCTCACAGATGGCAAACAGCCTGTCATTTGTATTCACCGTGATGTTGAGGACAGAAGGGTGTGACATTTCACAGGAAGACGTCTGTGCCCACAGATCCCCGGCTCGCCTTCTTGAGGGAAAGTGTCACCCATCATGCTGCATCAGTGGCTGCTGCTCGCTGAATGCGCAGACGGGGAGCCGATGTAACATGTCCACTGAAGTTAAGTCGAAAAAGCAAGAAATGTTGATGTTTTTTTATGTAACAGTGAGGACTCTCCTTAAAAGGAAACAAGCAGAATAAGCTACACACCCTCGATTTGGGGATTTCATCAAGGAAGGGATGTAAAATCTCCTCAGTCAGAGTCTGATCATACCTGGAATGGAGGGGTGCCTTCACAGGGGGGCTCTGCCAAAACAAACAAACCACTTCTGTTTACCTTTGCCATTAAAGATAAAGTGATTCCATTTTCTTTCCTTGATGCCTAAAACAATCAGTCAAACCGCTGTAAAATGTTTTGGCAACTGTTAAGCCGTTAAATGCATTAATCTGTTTACTCCAACTGGACTTCCTGGATCGATTGTCTTACTGGTAGCCACCATAAACAACACACTCTTACCAAGGCTGTTGGTCTAAATCCCAGCTTATAGGATTACATTGTCTGACATTAAATACTTTTCACTTTATTGCTGAGAGCTTGGAGATATTACTCTCACTCTGCATGATAAATATAAAGCGGCATTCATCAGGCAGTTTGCATAGCTAAGCAGCAAAGAGCTATTGTTTCAAAGCAGCAACCTCCGGGGCTGAGAAATGAGTAGCAAAAACAGCAGTTCCTTCAATGACTTCTTGAGGCCTGCTTCAAAACCAAGACAGGCCCCACTGACTCCTGTGTGGAGACGCCTAACTTCAGCAATGAATTTAACACTTTTACAGCCTTTAATAAAAACTTTACAGAAGCTCCTTTTAGAGCACGCACATTTTTTAATGCTTGTTTTTATTGTTGATGTAATTATCTGACAAATATGACCTCCTGCTTGGTACAGACTGTATGCTACAGAAGTTGTCCCGTTTCCATCCCCTCACCTCCAAACCGGTTGCAGCAGATGGTTGTTTCCTGTTAAAAGGGAGTTTTTCCTTCCTGCTGTTGCCACTTCTTTGCTCATATGGGTCTTCTGATTGTTGGGGTTTTCTCTCTGCTATTATTAAGTCTTTACCTTACAATACCAAGCGCCTTGATTATTGACAGCTGAACTAAATAACTTTCACCCTCTTGTCTAACTATGGTATTGACAAGAGGGTGGAAAAATGCTAACACTGAGGCTCGTCAATTATGCCTCTGGTGTTTTCATATTTGCACTTAATGAACAGTGAATTGCAGTCCAGTGTGGTAATAGATATTGCTGCTTAAATCCTTATTATCCAGCTTAATTATGCATCTAACTGTCCTTCTTTTTTAGCTTTTTAATCTTTATGACATCAAAAACAGGCAAAGCTCAAGATTTCATTGTATTTAAATATAATAATGGTGCTACTGCGACAAGATTTTCCACTTCATTTTGTTTATTTCAGCTTCCTTCTCTCTGAGTTTGGAAACCAGTGTACTGGTAAGTCATTTATTTCTGGGTGTAAAGGTAAAACTGCTGATTTTAATAAATTTTCACTGCTCGCCTCACTAGCGCTGTAGTAATACAACAGAATTATACCCCTGCCAAGGACACAGAAAGCTGCTGGATAGTGTATGGCTTCAACAAGGTAAAAGCCTTGTGTGCTCTCTTAGTGCTGCTAAACAGTCAGCGCCACAAGGGGGAAATTAATGGCCTTTGGAAGAGGTCCTGATATGGAGGGGGTGCTTAATTTACCAAGCCACCTGAGATTCAAGTTGAGTGAAAGCAGGCCCTATCCCTGCTGACTCGCTTCCCCTTCAGTGACAGTTTGTGTGGACAGTGTGTTCAAATGCATGTGTTTGTGAAAGATGCTAAGAACATTGACAACGCAACACACATGCGTCGCTTTTGTGTTTAACATGCAAATGTGGACATGGGTCCAGCTACTGAGCTTTGAGCGGGAGATAAAATGTGATTCTCGCACAGACGTTGCATTCTGCCTCTCAATCTGTCTGTCACAACATTAAAGCTTTCTCTTTTTTTGCCTCTTCTTCTCTTCTTTCTCCTGCTTTCCATGCTTGTCCTTCAGAGTTAGACGGCGGCAGATGTCGCGAGTCATGCCGGCCTATCTGCCTGCCTGTCTCGCTGAGGTCCTGCATGCATGCCTGTCTGTCTGCTTCTCGCCCTTATCACTTATCTCCTGCTGTGGACCAACCTACTGAGACAAGCTTCTGTTGACACTGACGAGCACCGCCCAGCTGTCACTCTCCCCCGCTGTATTTTTGTTCAGTCTTGTTTGCCACACTTGGCGCTGTTTACTGCTTCCATCTCCTTTGTCCCACCGATTTCTTTTCTTGCCACGATAAGCTCGTTACATCCGCGCACTGCCGGCAACCCACATGCCTGCATGTTTCCATATTAATATTATATTTCACTTGTGCTGCAGGGGTCAGAGCACCTCTGCATTCCACTGGTTTATTAATTAATGCTACATCAATATTAATGGAATTTCAAGGACTTTTATGTTTTTACATTAACTTGCATTATGGATATAGGGTGGGTAGTACTGCCAGGGAACTGTTTTTCTACTCATAATTAAGTTTGTTATGTGTAGCCATAAAATTGGGATCTACTAGCAATTAACTTGTGTCTGGTGAAATATAACAGAGCCTGAAGATGCATTCTTCCTAATTCTTTTAGAATTAGTTGGCTATATCTATGTACACTGTGCCAACCAATGCCTTGAAATATACTTGTCTAACAGTGCAGCTGAATGGGTTCACGAACCCACATATAGTACTGCAAACTGGTTACTTGAATCTTACCTTCAGGAGGAATAACATGGTTTTTATCTTGGTGCCATAACCCATAACTAACTCTTTCTTCAATTGAGTTATTTTGAGGGTGAATAGGAATTTGTCCAATCACTCGAAATGTGTTTTGTGGACTTGGGAGAGGAAATTTCACTGCAATTTCACAATTGTAGGTGAAGCATATTTTGTCCTGGAGTTTGATTTGTATTGTTCTCAACACGTTTGATTTTTTCCATTGTTGGACTTCCACACTTCTGCCCTTTGTCACCAGTTCTGTGGCAGCAAAAGTGTGGAGGGCGTCACATTTGGTGTTTTTCAGGATCTGCTTTTTCCAGCTGATGTAGTTCTGATAGCTCCTTCAAGCCATGACCTCCAGTTTGCACTGGGGCAGTTTGCTTCTGAATGTGCAGCAAATGGGAAGAAAATTAGCACCTCAGAGTTTGAGGCCACGGTTCTCAGGCAGGAAGGATGGAGTGCCCACTCCGAGCTGGGAATGAGTTGCTAGCCCGAGTGGAGAAGTTCAGGTATCTCTGAGTCTTAGTTACGAGTCAGGGAAGAAGGGAGTGGGAGATTGACAGATGGACTTTTACGGCATCCGCAGTGATGTCAATGCTGCTCTGCCGTGGCAAAGAGAGCGAGGTTGTTGATTTGCCAGTCGATCTACATTCTCACCCTCACCTGTGACCACGAGCTGTGGGTAGTGACTAAAAGAATGAGATCACAGATACAATCAGTGCAAATGAGGCCACTCCAAAGAGTGTCTAGGCTCAGCTTTGGTCAGGGACACTTTTGTTTTTACATTTTTGTCGCAGCTGTGCTTCTTACTGACTTCATCTGATGAGGCTCATTTAAAATGTATTTGGGCCTGTCTCACAGAACTTGGGAAAAAAAGCTCAAATACTTAAAGTAAATCTGTTACATTGTTATCACATCTTCTAGACAAGTCCCATTTGTCACTGAACATATCAATAAAAGAGACATGGAAAATGGGAACAGGCACGCCCGGCATCACCTCCTACTTTACATTTCTACCTGTGCATCAGTCCTCTAAACTTCTCCTGATGAAACTCAGTAGAATTCACATCCACCAATTAGAGGGCAAACTTGAGGAGATCATGTTCATAGCAATAGACGCCCACGTAGCAAGGGAATTATTTAGCGCTCCAGTGACAGTTTCTTGCATCATTATGTAAAAGAGTCAGAAAAATATATAGCTGAAGAGTCCAAATGCTCCACCAAGTATTCTTTTCCGTAATGATTTATTGACTGCACGCGTACCAACTTAACTTTTTCCCAAAAGTCCAGAGTATCCGGGTCCCACAGCAAATTTATAGCCCATGCCTAGGTATCTCTGACTATCCGCATAACTGATTAATGCTCCCATGCCACCGTACATTTGCACTGCTCCATCATTAGGATTTACTGCAGCACGCCTCATTTCTTCAGCCAGCTTTGTGAGCAAAACATCTGACAGTGACCTTGAGTGGCGTGCCACCTGAACACGAGCCATGGCATCATTTGCACAGTGCAGCTGTAGTACTAGAGGGCCATGTAGAATCAATCTACTCTACAATACACCACTGTGCAGTCTGACACCACAGTGACGTATGTACATGGACAGGGAAAGAGGAACAATGCAGCAGTGCTACGACGACACCCTCCGCACAGATTTCACAGCACTATTAGTCCAGAATGCAGAGACGAACAAGGCTTCATCCTAAAGTATCACAACCAGCTAAATCTGAACAAGACTTATAAATTCATAAAACAGGTTTTGCCTCCAGCACATAATTGATGGCGCTGGATGTTTTTATTTTTATTTTACATATGATTTGTATGTCCTGGGCGTCTGACCTTCCATCAACACATAAATAATTGTGGCTTAAAGATATCATTTAATGATCATTACTCACTGGCAGAAATCCCAGATCAGGATCACTACATAAATTTAATCAATTGATCTCAGAAAGGAAGCCAAGGACTGTTTAAATAAAGTCTGGGGAAAAAAACACAACTGATGGATGAAAGCACTCTAAACAGCAAATGTTTACCATGCAGTAATTACGCAGCACTCCAGGCTGGCACGTTCATTTAAACCTGAGACGTGAGGCAAGACTGAGAAAGCTACCTGGGTCTCCATTATGTATCTAATCAGCAACAGTAATGCAGCATTTGTTCCAGTACGTTCTCCTGTGAATGCTACAAATCACACCTGGCTGCCTGATGAATTTGGTTACGATATCAGGAACCGAACACAGCTTAAACTTTCCCAACAATTCCGCTTTAATGATAAATCAACAGTGGCTCTGATTGAGGCTGAAATTTAAAAGCTTGTCCCGTGGGTGTTTTTTTTTTTTAATGCTTTCACTCTGTTATTTCAAATAGGACAGAACGCATTAGAGACGACTATTACAGAGTGCAAAACGGCTTGAACTGAACTGCTCTCCTCTGTAGAGGGAGGAAAGTTGATGATGGTGCATTCTCTGTGATTATTCATCTGTGAGACTGGTGATTAAGTGCAATCAAGACACCATATTTTTCCTTTGCCTTTCTGGGCTGTTAATTAAAGGACAATTGATAACGTAATTAAATAAAAATCATCCTAGAGAGGGAGAAAGAGCGGAAACAGTGGCCGTAATAAGGCTGTTAATAATGCTGAGTGACTTTTATTTATTATTTCTTTCTTTTTATTGAAGTTAAATGAAAAATTGCAGGATTAAAAGATTTTAAAAGGACTTTAAAGATTTTTTTCTGTTGTCTCGGTTAAGAGTGCAAAATAAACAACTTAGAGGGATCAACTCGCTGGTGTGAGTTCATAAAAGTGAGCCGTCACCAGAGATCATCTCACGACTCCATAGAAGTGACAAAAGCACAGCTAACTCTCACAACAAAGCGCTGCAGCCTTTATACGTCTATTAAGGTTTAAACTGATGAACACTGCTACAGGGAGCTTATGCGGGTTGTACAAAGTTCTCAGGTTGTGATGAATTGTTGCGTTTAGACTTTTTGCAGCACCTGAGACACACAGACACTGCGTAGAGCTGTCCAGCCATCAGTCATAAGTTCTGCAGGCAGCCAAAAAAAACCCAAAATGTTGCTTAGAGAACTTGAGAAAAGCATTCCCCTGGTGAGAGACTGCTGTTTGAAGCTGCAGTTTCAGTCTATTTCAGTTGTGAAATTGCATGACACAAAATGTTTTCCTCGTCCCTTTTATCATAGCCGACAGCAGCTGCCTCGGCTCTCCTTTCATCCTCCGGATTTTTATTTTTTGCAGCACTGAAAGGCAGCAGTTGCTCTGGTAAAATGCCAAATCACTGTCACGTCTCAGTTTTTAATTTTTTAGTTTTGTCTTTAGGAAAGAGTGGCCACTGGAATTACAGCCATTGTAGCCTGTTAAGTTTAGAAATTATCTTTTAACCAAGTGCTCCTGTTGTAGTTTGCCACAAACTATTTAGGGGGGGGGGGGGGGGAAATTCACC
>VURO01019802.1:12224-26163 GCA_015108175.1 Pelvicachromis taeniatus
TTTTGGGGGGGAGGGGGGGGGGGGGGGGGGGGGGGGGATTGTTGATGTTTGCAAAGCAGGAAGTGGGTATATAAAGTTATTGCAGCGTTTCCAAGTGTCAAAAAGTGGAGTGAGAAATATTTTAAAAATTCAAAGAGAGCTACGCAGTACAGAACAAGCCTGGCAGAGATAGGCAGAGATAGGTAGGAAGTGAAAGATTTCAAAGACTCTGGAAAGAAAACATGCCTAAAGGCCCCAGAACAACTGCCAGGACACCAGTGAATAACTTAGCCAAGCTGGGAATTGTAGTCTCAACGAAGACAGTCACTAGAACCCTGCACACTTTGAAGTTGCAGACCAAGAAAAACTTCACTTCTGCAGAAGAGACACCTTCAAGCCAGACTAAAGCATGCTAAAGGCAACCTGGAGAAAGATGATCCATAACAGAAGCGCGTCCTTTGGTCAGATGAGACTAAAGGAGTGCTCATTTACCACAGAGACGGTGCTTAAAGAAGGGAGAGGTGTACAACCCAAAAAACAGCGTCACCATGGTAAAAGATGGTGGTAGGAGAAATTTTGCTGTGGGAATCTTGTCAAAGTGGAAAGAATCATGAAGAAAGAAGGATATGTGAAGATTTTGAAAGAAACCCTCAAGCAGTCGGCAGTGAACCTGAGTCATCCGTGTCTTTGAACAACCTGCCGATGGATCCAAATCCATGACCTTCTTGCTGTGAGGTGATGATGTTAACCTTCTCAAACAGGGCACCATGGTAGTGTCCAGATCTACTATGTTAAATGTGAAGAGAAGTGAAAGCTGGTTTAAATAATTTAAGTTCAGTTTTATTTAAATAGCGGCAGATCGCATAAAAAATTGCCTTAAGGCGCTTTCTATCATAAGCACACCGCATTAATACAAAAGAAACAGAGAAAAACCTCAACAATCAAATGGCCTCCTGTGAGCAAGCACTTTGGTGACTGTGGGAAGGAAAAACTTCCTTTTAACAAGAAGAAACCTTTGGCA
Organism: Pelvicachromis taeniatus; assembly: GCA_015108175.1. Taxonomy (NCBI): domain Eukaryota; kingdom Metazoa; phylum Chordata; class Actinopteri; order Cichliformes; family Cichlidae; genus Pelvicachromis; species Pelvicachromis taeniatus. The sequence continues at coordinate 13,225 of VURO01019802.1, forward strand.
GAACCGAGCTCAGTGAGGGGCGGGCATCAGCCATGATTTTTTGGGGGGTGAGGGGAAAAAGACAGGACAAAATACACGCATAGTGTTATCATAATGTTACCATTAAGCTAGCATTAGCAGAAGGATGATGGGTTCTCAGATGCTCTCCTTTGCTGTGGACTAGTTATGGAGTAAAGTATATGTGATTAATCTAACAATGTCTGAGAATAAAGGGGAAAAAATATGACAAGGGTGCAGGAAGTAGGATATCCAGAATCACTTGACAAACATGAAGAAATAATGCATATCCAGATTTAAAATCTGCCTCTTTTTCTTCTTTTTTATATTCAACCTAACAAATCTCACACTGAGATTCGGAGAGAAGTAACTCTACAGATGTAAGGGAGCAGGTGACTCACCTGCCGCACAAAGCAGATACTTTGGGGATAGTTTGTGTTTTTACCCCACGCCCCCACCCGCCCCCTTCAAAACACCTTAACAAACTCTAAATGCCTAAGGCAGAGGCAGCGTGATATTTTAGCTTCTGTGCCCTGCAGGCTCTACCTGTCAGTGCTGCTGCAAATGTACTCAACAATTTGTCAGTTACAACAAAATAAGAATTGCAACAGCTCTCTTGTTTTCATTTTGGGACATTATTTACTTGCAAAGTGGAGGAAAACATAGTGCAGCAATCTGTCTTGCTCACTTTAACGCCTTGACACGCAGCAGTCTAGCAGAAATAATAGGACATGGCGTAATAAGCTGTTACAACATATAGTTTGTTTTGTGACATCCGTGAGTGAATAATTAATGTCTGGTGAGTCGTTTGCTCTCAACTGATTTTGATCGGCTTTGAGCAACGTGCGCTGGTGACAGATCGATTCATTAAGGTCGTCCGAACATGAAACAAATGCTTTTTTGTGAATTAGGTTAAAAACTGCATCCGTGTTTAGTTTTCCTTTCACCGCAGGTATTAATGCTGAGGTGACAGAAGGGCTTTCTCTTCTTCTTGGGCACATGTTTGTAGTTCTGGGTGACAGTGTGTTTGCACTGCAGAACTGCATGAGCAAAATGCACTGTTTCTCTGAAAGGAGGACAGCCTCGCCCTCTCCTGTTTGCGTCCTTATCACTTTCCAGTTCATGCTTTTTCCCAGTGTGTGGGATCCGTCATTACAGTGGAGAAATTAGGGTGAACCCGCAGCCATCTGACGCTTTGTGTTACCAGACCTGCTGAAACTCGCTAGCAAGCCCCCTAAACAACCTTGTTCTAATGATTTCTCGAAATGTTGGAAGTTTTATACCATGTTTTGAAGCCAATTAGCTATGGCTGTGGTGGATTGCTGTTGAGATAATGAGCCTGGAAGGGACAGCGCAGGGCCACTACCTGAGCCCTATGTTAATGAGCCAGCACTTTCTATTACACTTGCCACCATCGGCTGTCAGAAGTTTCCTGAACTCCTGGTGTGCTTCGTTTACCTGGCGGACAGTTCGATTAGCCTGAAAGCCTCCCACTCGGGGCTGATTTACTTTTGTACTTTCTCTTTTTTTAGAGTGTAAACCGCCGTGAAACCACACTAAGACCCACAATTAATGACGTTGGTTTGAAATCTACCCACCCCGAAGATGACTTACCCTGATGAAATACTCTTCAATAACAAATATCTTTACGAGCATTTAAGAAGAGTTAATGGAGCAGAAAAGGCATATGGCAGACACAGCAGTGAGGTTACAGCTGAGACACGCAACACTGATATTGCTCCTATTGATTTGGTTATAAACACCCTGTCTGTTTGTGACTGAAAGAATGAATGTGTTTGAGCCTGCACCATATGAAGCATGCCGGTATTGATTCAGTCAGACACTCGCTGCGGTGTGTGCTTTCTATGTGCTTTACGGCCTCCTATAACAGGCTACAGAGTAACCGGAGGACATGCACATGCCTCTGTTTCCTCCTTGTATTGTCTTGTAAAACTCTTTTACGTGGTAGTGCAGCTTTGCCTGTGCTGCTGCCAGTCTGCATCTGCCTCTGCATGCCAAGGTTTTTTACTGGCATGCTCTGTTATTAAAGAGCGTGCCCGAGTGTTTTGGGAAGTGCGCGTTCACACATTTGCCAGGATAACCTATGTGAGCCGATAAACAGAGAGACAAGTCTTGTGTAATGCTAAAGAGTAATATGTATTCTAGGAGAGCCTCTGTAATCTCTTAAAGTGCAGTTCTGCATTTGGAAACAGATTGCGCGCCCATGCAGCCCCCGGGCAGTTAGGAGCCAAGTGTCAACAGACGACCTTGGCCAAGTCTCAGTACTTCTTTGGATATCTCCAGCCCTTGAACAAATGACATCACTTCTTGAATCCTCAGAGAGAGAAGGAAGAGATGAAGCCCACCCTCCCATTGCCTTGGACATCCTCCCTTATAAATCGATTAACTTCAAGTACTGATGGAAAGCGCTACACCTGAAATGGAAATTTGTTTGTCCCTGTGACAAGGTTCCAATTGAGGTATGGTCGGGATCCTGGACATTAGTTCTGCAGAATCAGCCAACAAAGCTGTTAGCAAAATTCAAACACCTGGACGTAGCATCTCAATAGCCAATCCTCTCCCAGCAGGTGTGATGAAATTATGTATTTGCACAGAATTATTCCGAGGATAGAATTCCACTTTTGTCCCTGGTAGTTGAAACCCTTTATGGACACCATATTTGCATTAATGTTTCTCTGGGAAATTGCATGTCAGAAATAAATCATTATTCACAGCAGAGAGTATTTTGTTTATATGTCTTTCAGTATGTCTGAAGGGGATATTTAATTTTCTCAGAGTCTACTGCAAGCCAAATGCAAACAAGCAAAGACAAATAGAAAAAAAAATAGACTGGATTAATGCATTTAAATAATTCATTGTAGCCTAACAGCATTCATGTTGGATTGACAGTCAGTCAGTCAGTTGACAGGTTCGGTGTTATATGCAGATAATGAATCCTGATGACTTTGAAGATCGCTCGGCTAGTACAAATACAAGACATTGTTGATATAAGTGATTTTGTCAATTACTGGATGGATTTCATCAGAAAGAGATCATTTGAAATAACTGAACAATATGTATTAGACTACAGAGATTGAGAAATACATTATTTGACGGTTAGACTCTAGCAAGGTAACATAGCAGTGGTAGGAAGTAGGACAGGACCCCTGGAGTCCAGACCCCGCTGGTGCTGGAACTGAAGCAGGTGGAGACTTGGATTAGCTGACCAGGATGAGTTAGAGAAGAAGTGAATGAGAGTCTGAAATGCAGAGTAGCATAAAAGCACTGAGCTTGAAAGCACAAGGAACAGAGACTTGCTCGCAAAAGGTGGGCAAGAAAATTATTTGACCGGAGTGAGGATGACAGGATTGAGACTAACTGTGTGGGAAAGTGGAAGCGATGGAAAGAAGAGGATAGCAGTCCAAACATTTAGGAATGGAAGCAGATTAATGAATACAGATCTTTTTTTTTTTGAGCATACAAAGAATATTATCAGCATGAAATTTGGTACAGACATAAAAAAAATCCCCCCCACAATGAATCCCAGAAATTAAAAATTTTGTATTGATTTCAGCATGGTAAACACTGAAATTATATTGTAATCCAGTTATATTTTTTGTTTAGTGTACATATTACACTTCTATGTACTATTTATACTGCATAATTACTGGTGTAATATGCAAATTTAGACAGGAACTGAATTTACCATATATCTTCCAATTGTAGCCCAGGCGTTTATTCAAAAAATTATCCGGCCGGCCCGGCGTTTAAAAGAGATCGGCGGTTATTGGAGATCGGCTTTTATTCATTTCTCGGAATTGTCGCGGAAGTGAGAGGGAAAGAGGACCCAGGTGCGGCTTTTAGACTGAGGTGAAAAAACAGTGTGTTTACTTACATTGCTCTAAATCGTATTCCAACAGTTCACAAATAATGCAGTTTGCAATTGTGCTCCTCCTTTGCTCCTTTGTGGTGCTCCCCGAAACTTCTCTCCGCCCAATTCTCCTCAAGAGGAAGTAAAAGACCAGGAAATCACTGTTAGCAAGTTTGCTAGTCGACAGTTCCAGTTAAGTGTAATAATCCCACTTTGACAGTCTGCCAACCGCCAATAAAATTTAAAAAGAAGAAGAAGAAAACAGCCCGGAGGGACTTCCAGGTCGAAGGTCACCCGGCTACTATTGGAGACTGGCGTCTATTTGTCATGACATGTTTTCAGACTGACGTTTATTAGAGACAGGCTACTAATGGAAGATATACGGTATCTGAAAAGGTGATTGTTGCCACATTTTGAGGGCATTTAAAACTTGATCCTCACTCACATTCTATCATCCATATTAATGATTCAACAATTATTGTCACCCAGCAACACACGTACACGTAAAGTGATGTGAAAAGGATTTTTTTCACAGGACTCTATGTAGCCCTGTGGAAAAATGGTTGGGCTACGATATTATACCAGTATAATATTGCTTCATTTCATTGGGGTTTTGTTTATGCACAGCTCCCTTAAGGGCCTGTCACAGCATTTCAGTCAGGTTGAGCCCTGGTCTTTTGCTAGGCCATTGCAACAGTTTGATTCTTTTCTTTTTCAGCCATTGTGCTCAAGACTTGCTGCTGTGCTTGGAATCATGCATGACCAAACTTTGCCTGTCAGACAGATGGCCTCACATTTGACTATAGATTACTTTGGTATACACATGACTTTGTGGTCGATTCGGTGCAAGCAAGCTGCATGGATCCTGTGATTGCAAAACAAACCCAAATCTCTTGACCATGCTTGACAGTTGGTATGAGGTGTTTGTGCTGATATATGCTGAGCTATGCACTTTGGTGGTGCTGTGCATTATGTTCAAAAAAGCTCCACTTTGGTCTTGTCTGTCCAAAAGACAATGTTGCAGAAATCTTGTGGTTTGTTGAGATGTAATTTTACAAACCTAAGCTGTGCACTAATGTTCCTTTTAGAAAGAAGAGTTTTTTTGTCATGAACACTGAACATTTTAACATGCTAACTGAGGCCTGTAAAGTCTGAGATGCAGTCTCTCTGAGCATTGCATGCTCTGGCTGTGGGGTAAATTTTCTGTGTCCACTCTTGAGAAGACTGCAGCATTGTGTTAACACATATCTGAATGGTTCAGTTGAGAAAATTGCTAAATCCTCTGCTTTTGTAGAAATTTTCACATTTTGATGACCATTTATTCAAGTGGATTTGATTAGCAGCACCTGACTGCTACTTACCCTCTTAATTCCTGTGGAATCAGTAAGAGCGAACTTAAATTTCCTCTTTCGAAAGCTTTCTTTTCCACATAACTGTATGCAGTGCTTCACAAACAAAGTAAATGAAGTCTACGTAGAAGCGACAGATGTATTAAAGGTGGTGATAAAATTCAACCAGAGATTGGCTATGAGCCCCTTCTTGTTTGCCGCGGTTACAGACAGGTTGATAGAGCAGGTCAGGAAGGAGTTTCCATGGACTATGACAGTTGAAGACACCAAAGTGATCTGTAGTAAGAGTGGGGAGCAGGTGGAGGTGTGCTCTGGAGAGAAGAGGAATGAAAATCAGTAGAAACAAGACAGAGTCAAAAACGTGGGGTCAACAATCCTAAGCAACAGACGGTGCACAATGGAGGTGAACAACTGAGTGCAGACAGGGTGGCTTGGGTGGAGCAGCAAGAGTGTAAGGGAAGGTTTACAAGGCGTTTGTGAGACCTGCTCTGATGTAAGGTTTGGAGATAGTGGCACTAGCAAAAAGTCGGGAGGCTGAAGTGAAGATGTTGATGTTCAAGAATACATCAGTGGGACAGCTCAGGTTGAACGGTTTGAACACAAAGTTAAAGAGGCAAGACTGAGATAATGAAAATAGAGCCCAATGATCTGCTGTGACGACTCAGCTGCTGAACAAGTATAAATTAAAAAAAATACTAAAGCAGTGAGAAAGTAAATCAATATAAAAGCAAAGCAGTTTCTTGTACATGTATATAAAAATAATTAAACAGGAACGTGGGATTTAAAGAACAGAACAAAAACAGGACAACAGAAATAACTCTAAATGTCTCACATGCACTTCAAAATCAGTTTGCTATTAGTAGTATTTTCTTTAGAACTACAGTAATTCCCAGTTTAGATTAAGTTTGTTTTAGGCAGCTCAATGTTGATACAGTGTTGCAGACACTCAAGCAGAGGCCTGTTTGCTTGGCGTCCTCACAGGTGTAGTACTTGGACAGGATACCGTAATTTGAATATTACGAATAAGACAAATTATGTGTCCACACACATCTGTACATTCTTTATATCATTTTCATGTAGAAGCACATATCAAAAGATGAGCATAAAAGAGACACGTGTCCACAGGAAGTTCAAGCAAACCGCCAGCATTTTTGATTGAGTCAGGGGGGAAAAAGAGTGGGAACTATCTGTACAAGTAGGCTGTCTGTTTAACATTTTATATGGAAAATTCACTTGGCGTGCAAAACCATCAGACTCATGTTAAGTTTATGTGGCATGTTTGGAAAACTTGGCCAAAAGAAAATTGTGCTTTTTCCAAAGTCCTAGAAGCAGAGGAGGGCTCCATGAACTGAATAACGTGGCGTGGCGATCATGTGACCACAGACTCCTCTCTCTGTCTCTGAGAGAAAGAGGAGTACAGCAACTCTTTCCAGACCCCAATGGAAAACTACTGCTGGAGCTACTGTATTTCCTCCACTGCTCCCCACAACTTTGTGGTCTCTCCCCTCTCTTTGCGTGTGTGTCTCCGTGTTTCGCTCAGACTCTTTCTTTTCTTTCTCATTAGCCCGTCTCTACTTATTCCACAGACCCATCCCCCCTTCACTGCCTTACGAACCTTTCTTCTGGTAGGAAAGACTGAGTGAAGTAAAGGGAGGGAGAAAGGGAGAGAAAAAATTAAGTGCTGTTGCTGGAATATGTGTCAGTTGGACAAATAGGCTCCACATGCTTGTCGTCATGGTGCAGGATGTAGCACACTTAATCTACACCGCCTTCATCTTTCTTTTCCTTCTGCCCTCCTTCGCTATCTCCCTGCAGTAACTATATTTTGCCCCGTTCTTTATTGATCCCATTCCTTCACTTTATGATGCTCTATTTTGTGCTTCTCCACTACCCCCGATGTCACGACAGGCTAAATTAGACTTTGGTAACGTATTACAGTGCGTTGCTCCGGCCTTAAATCCGAAACGCGCTCGGTGTGTGGCGATGTTGTTGCTCAAGTTTCTGGTTTGCTGCAGCAGTGAGAATGTTTCAGCTCGGTGCCTGGCAGTTTGACTTTATTCCGTGGCTTATTGCGGCAGTAATGCAGACCAGCAAACTGAGGAGCTTAGCAAACACACACACACACACGCACACACATACACGTTTACTCATGCTAAGCTGATGCCTGGGTTACATTATCAGTCCACAAGAGCCAGCGTTGAGCATTAAGCCAATTTACTGGTACATACAAGTGTACTGGAGCTTTTAATGACTATCAAAACAGGAGTACCTCACACTAAATTACTGCTGTGTGCTGGAATGTGTTTTGGGCCCCTGCCCATCTCGGAGCATGTGTGGCTATCTCTTTTGTTATTGATTGACTGATTTATATCGCCACTCATGCTTGAAATAGAATCCACTTCTCAGTCTGCGCTGAAGATACACGGCCTCGCCGAGTGCACCGACTGCATCTTCTCCTCAGCTGTGAGCGCGTGAGTGTCTGCGCGAAACTTTCACTGCTGGTGCGTGAGGGTTCACTGACTGCGCCTCTGCCTTTCTTTCTCATTCTCCGTCTCTCTTTTCTCAGCGCCCTACCCCATCTCCACCTAAACAACGTCCATCCTGCCTGCCTACTCTCCTCTTTCAGTGCCACCGTACCCTATACCCCCTCCCTCCCGCCCTTGCAGTCCAATCCCTCATCCTTTTAGGGGAGCATGGGAGCATGCAGTGGAAATAACTGAGCCAATAAAGACACTGCCAGGATCAATTCACTCTGTGTGCCTCACGTAGTTACTGAAGGAGAGAAAGAGTGCTGGAGATGGGCGTTAGGGAGGAGGAAAGGGAGTAGAGTCCATCTTCAATATGGGAACAGCCATGGATGAAGAGGGTGGTGGAGGGTAATGTGAAAGAGGCACATTGGGTTTGGGTAGAGGATGAACAGGAGAGGATGGAGAAGGAGGGCAAGAAGAAATAAACAGTGTCTAGAAGAGAGCATGTGCTCCCATATGTGGACTTCTCCCTTCCCTTGATGCCTTATCCTAACCCAGGGGTGCCGATGACAGAGAGTCTGGATAGTTCTGGAGAACCTGTTTAGAGGGCTTTGCAACAGGTGCAACCTTTTCCTTGAGACTCTTAGATTTGTTTGCAGCACGAAGCTCAAGAGTCCTCAGCTGTAATCACACTGGATTGCCTCCCTGCTCATTTTTAATTAGGGGAACTCGAGAGAGCTGAAATTGAAAAGCCCTCCTTAATTTTAAAAGCGGTGTCCTGTTAAGCCGTATGGAACAGGTGCGTGTAACGTAGAGGTGCCGAGCAGAGCTGAAGTTGAACAGAAGGCGAGGCAAAACTCTGAGTGCTGATGGAATAAAGCCGGTTAAACCGAGGCCTCGGCTGTCGTAAATCATGCAACGTTTTCAGACCACCATACGACGCCGGTTGACTAGCTCATTGATCCTCCTTTTCAGATATCCTCCCCAGCCAAGGGCTGGAACTCGGCCAAACCACCCACCGTGCACGATTTTGTGTGCTGGTAATGTATCACACCATCACACACACACACACACCTATATGCCCACATAGACACACAAGGCCTGTGAAAACCCGTCCTGGTCTAACCAGGACGTGTGCGGCATTCGTGTGTTCCCTGTCAATTTGTTTAACAACATCACAGACAGTGATTTGAAGTGAGGCCTATTTCCTCTGAACCCCTTCTTCCCCCAAGGCTCCGAATTTTTACGATCACATCTCTGCCGCTGATCCTTCACGGCAATCTTTTATTTTGCCTTTATTGTCTTTTGTTTCCCATATTTTTTAATGATGAAGCCCTTTATGATCGTGTCTCTCAGGGTTGTCATCACAATTTAGTCCCACCAGGCAAAGATATGAATGGCTCATATGCATGTGAACTGGAGCATTTACATCAATTCTCATTGAAACCGCAGTCGCATGCAGCAGCATGGCCTGATTTCCGTGTACGCGTAGTAGAGCTGTGAAGAACTGGAGGAGAAGACAAATCTGTTAACCATATGCAGCTCTCGGGAGAGCTCCGAAACAGCGTCTTTTCATGTATAATACAGAGACCTTCAAAATAATTGCATCTTTCTTGTCAATCCCTTTTTTCTTGTTATCCTTCAGTTGCTCAGAAACACTCAGAGGCACCTTTGAAGGAAAGGTCTGGTAATTATTACCGCAATTCTCCTCTGCATTGGCAAGTTTCACTTCTGAGCAGCACAGCAGCAGAAAACTTTGGCACGGAAATTATCTCTCCTCAGTAATCATGGCATTTGTTGATGATGGCAAAGTGGAGCAGGTAAATAGCTTCGAGTCCGTTATGATGAAAGAGTGTTTGTAAAGCTGTGAAGGAGAACTGTACCTGAAAGAGTGCTTAAGTGTTTGTGTGTAAAGGGTGACAGCTTGTGCAATATGTGCTTCGAAGCTTACAATTCCTATGGCAACAATGCCATTTCCCTTACTAAGCCTTTACAAAAATGCAATTAAGTTTTGTTTTGTTTTGTTTTTAGACTGAGCTTATTCTTTCATTGTATATAATTAAAACTTTAATAGATGCAGAGAAGAAAAGGCTGTGATGAAAAGAATTTTATAAGAACACTTTACTCTGGAGTTTCAAAAACCATTGAATTTTGAGCATTAACATATTTAACTCTGAAGACTACGGGATTAAATTTAAGCGATTTGAATTTTTATCTGTGAATTTGCCAGTAGCTTGTTTCAAGTTGTGCAATTTAAAAACTTTAAGTATTAGTTTTATCCATTCAAACAGAAAATTAAAGTTCCCAATATTCAAACAATACCAAGAATCTATTCCCGCGCTAGCGGCTCTGCTCTTCAGGGTTCTTTAGCAGAGCGTGGCTTTGAAATGAACGTGAACGTGCTCGTAGGAAAAAAGTCGCAAAACAAATTGTTCAAATAGCAGGCGTGAGGTTTGGATTATATAAAAAGCTCGGGAAAATGATTTGTCCCCTTTTTTTTCATATTTGTCACATTTTAATGTTTCAAACCAAAACAAACTTTAATATTACACAAAAATTACCCAATCAAAAATACAGTTTTTCCAATTATGATTTTATTTATTAAAGGGAAAGAAGTTATTCTAACCTATCTGGCCCTATGTTGAAAAAAAAAAGAAAAAAGCAATTGTCCTCTAAATCACGCTTGGCAACAAGAATTGCAATCAAGTGATTGCGATAACTGTCAATGAGCCTTTCAAAATCGCTGTGGAGGAATTTAAACCAATTCATCTTTGTAGAATCATTTTAATTCAAACACATTGGAGAGTTTTTGTACATGAACGAGCTGTTTAAGGGCATGCCAAATGTCAATTACATTTAAATCCAAACTTCGACTAGGCCACTCCAAAAACATGTATTTTTTTAGTCATTCAGAGGTACTTGCTGGTGTTGAGCCTGTCCTGCTACATAACCTAAGTGTGCTTGAGCTTCAGGTTACGAACTGATGGCCTGATATTTTCCTACAGGATTTTCTCAGAGTGCAGAATTCATGGTTCCATCAATTACAACAAGTTGTTCAGTTCCTGAAGCAACGAAACGGCTTCAGGTCATCTCGCTAGCACCACCATTTTTGTTGTACTTTTATGAAATGCTGGGTTAGTTATGTGACAGATGCTTTTGTCTTATCAGTCCACAAAATATTTTTAAGATGTTTTTCGAGAGATGTGAGACGAGCCTTTGTGTTCTTTTTGGTCAGCAGCGGTTTTCTCCTTGAAACTTTCCCATGGATGCCATTTTTGTCCATTCTCATGAACTCTGACTTTAACTGAGGCAAATCAGGTCTGCAGTCTTTAAATGTTGCACTGTGTACATTTGTGACCTCCTGCATAAGCCATCGACACACTTTTAGAGTAAGGTGCACCACAGTTTCATTAATTTCTTGATTCAACAGGTTTGGCAGTAATCAGGCCTGGGTGTGGATAGTGAGATTGAAGTCAGCTTTCCAAAACCTGTTAAATCATAGTTAATTCACACAGGGCCGGGTAGGTTTGGAGGGCTTTGTTCCTATTCTAAATCCATCGTTTAAAAACTGCATTTTGTTTTAAAAATACAAAATTTGAAATTTAGAAATTAAAGAATCAGTGATAAAACGAGCAAAATGTGAGAGATCTATGGCAAAAACAAAGATGAAGAAGAAAAGCATTGTGTAGTGCCACTTGAACCCAATTCCACTTGCCTTTCAAACTTCAGGTGCTTCTGGGCTTAGATAATCCCATTCTACTTCTCTAAAGTTCAAGCATGAGCTAATTTATAGCGTTGTATTGAAAAGGAGATGAAGTGTCCTTTAGGTCTATTTTACCACCTCTTCATTTCTATTGACTTTAACCCATCAGTGTTTCTTTACTCTTGAATTCACTATTATGCGGAGGATGGTTTATTCTTGGGAACGTGGGTGTAATGACCATTAATGATATAATTTTCTGTAACATTTATTCTTTTTTTGCAAGTTGATTCAGTTGCTGCTTGGGGCAAAATTAATTCATTTTTTTTGTTGTCTTGGCCTCCTAGATGAAACGTGACAAGGAGAAATTGACTGTCAACCCCTATTTTAGTGCCAAGCTCTAAACGTGTCTGTTTCTGCTGTGAGTTGGGGGATTTTAACATAACAGTCTATGGGAACTGACTTGTCTTTCATGCCAGTGGCCATCCGAGGAACTGCAGCTTCCAACACTGACTTCATTTTTATTAGCATCAATGAACTCTAGCCATGGTGAGGTGTCCATTGTCTTTCCAGCCCACTCTCCATCTAATCACATTTCACAAGAATCACTACTCCGCCTACAGAAATGGTCAGATTATAACAAAAGTTACAAACAAATGTATATACTCACCTAATGAGTCTTCAACAAAAGTCATTTGAGGGGGACTTTTTCATTTTCACAGGATAACCTTCATGCATAGTACTTAAAGATTTCACCAAAAACTTGGTCCGGATGTACTGAACAATTTGCAGCATTTAGAAAATGGTTAATCATTGCAACATTCTCAGTGTTAATACGTTTTTGCATGTACAATATGATAAAGAACTAAAATACCAAGTTATAAGATAGCTTGAAATATATCTTTGCCACATGTTGTATGCCACTTGTAGCCTGTTGGCAGCAGTCCTATTGGTTGATTTCCAGATCACCAAGGTATGGTTGGTTGGGGCCATCCTATCACCATTATATTAGCATCATGTTGATGTGTTCACATATTATCCTGCTTTTAATGGACATGGTTAACACTGACCATGTGGTCATAATACTCCTGAACTTAAAGGGAACCCCAACTATTATGACAAGTTTGCACTAAAATATGTGCTGTGTTTTCAATAATATATATGTGGTATTAAAAAACGCGAAATGTTTTCCTTTTAAGCACATTTTATATAAAACCGATTTACCAGGAGGCCGCCATTGTTAAATACTTCTCAATGCACTCTGGGTAGTGACGTCACATAGTTGCACCGCATCAAGTTTAGTTAGCAGGTGCACTGGAAATGGCTTCTGTTCAGCCTTTCCAGTTTGAACCAGAGCAAAACGAGAGAGAGGATGACGATGGTCAACCGGGACTTAGTTTAGATGAAGAGGAAAACAATCCGTCACACGAGGACGCGAGAGTGGGGGGGAAACTACTGGTGTCTATGTGGAAACGGCGGCGAGCGAGAGCGTTTGTTGTAAAGAGCTCAATTTTATGGCAGCAGCTATCCACAGTATCGCATAACAACATGATA
>VURO01019805.1:0-11177 GCA_015108175.1 Pelvicachromis taeniatus
CTGATGTTTCTTCATTAGTGACAGTTTTCTTGCGTCCACATTTTGGCAAATCCAACACTGAACCAGTTTCACGAAACTTAGCAAGCAGTTTGCTAACGTAGCATGGGAGATGGGTGGTCTTGTAGGGTGTCTTGCATTGAAATCTGCTGCAATGACCCGGTTACTGCGTTCACCAGATATCAACACAATTTCGATCAACTCCTCACGTGTTAACTAGGGCTGGGCAAAACGATTATTTTCCGAATCGATTAATCTAGTGATTAATTTTTCGATGCATCGATTAATCTAATGATATATGTTACTGCTAAGCAGCTTAAATTAGTTTTGCAATTACGGAGGTTGGGTGTTTATCTCTGCGTGTATGTCTACGTGGGGGGTGTCTGGATGAATTAAAGGGTAAAAACCAGCGTTAGTAAAAAAGTTGAAAAGTTACGGTCGTTTTATGATCGGCCATTTCATCCTTACAAAGCCGGAAAAGACTGAATCACTTCCTTTTCGGTTAAAATATCCCCATACTGTAGAATTAAAGTGTATCCATCAAAATGGCCCACCCTGTACAATAACAAATTGATATACTGTTTACAATGTAGTTTAAATTTCAGCTCATTGAAGCACTTTAAGCACCAGCAGCTTTTCAGTAACGTATCTGTCTTGTAGAGCTCTGCTCCAAATAAAGAACTTTGTAGTGACATGATTGTTAGTTAATCATTTACAAATCAATATTATCTGTATGGACGGCAATTTTCAAATAATAAAGTGAACATGTAAAACTGTGGTGTTAAGACATGCAGTTGAAAACTTTGGGTGCAACTAACTTTGTGCTCGTGCACCTAAGAAAAAATGTTAGGCGCACCAGTGGAACCTTGGCAAAAAGTTAGCTCTGCTGCGAGGGTCCTTATCCACATTTGTGATTAGCTACATGCTGCCCTGTCATGTGAATGTGCAGGGGAAACCCTGAAATTAATGAGAAGATAACCAGCTCCGTGTGACCGATTAGTGCAGGCATCTGGTCTGTGGTTGATCTAACTCTCATCTTGGTGTGGTGTGTGTAACGGTCAGAGAACCAGCTGTGTGGTGTCCTTTTGTGTACTGCTCAACGTTTTGGTCTAAAAGGAAGCATTCTGGTAAACCTGCTCCCTCCACAAGAGGTCGCCAAATGATCACATTTAAAAAAAATTATTTATTTTCTTTCTTACTTTCACCCTTCTACTTGTGAAGTACCCACACATTTCTCAGGCTAATAATATTCATGCATTCTGGGAAATAATTGCTAAACATAAATACCAAACATTTAAATACCAGATTACAAAATGTGTTATCTTTGAGCTTGGGACTAAAAGTTGTGGAAGATGTCATCTTAGGCCAAAATTGTGATGTTCTTTTTTGTTTTGTTTTGTTGTTTATTGGCTTATTAAACCATTAAAATTGCCTAACTTGTAGATTAATGGATAGTGACCGTAGTTCCTGAGTTTAGTTCTTCTTAAATGTATCTGATATATGTACCATCCCATGGAAATTGTTAGCTTTTTGGCCTTTTTGGTAAGCAACACTTGACCCTTCTACCTCCAGGTGAAAGGAGGTTCCTCACTTCAGTTATGTGCACCATAATACTTTCACTTCAGCTGAATTGAAATCGATGTTTTCTTTTCTTTTTATCTTGGCCTCCTGTGCAGGTAGAACAGAAAGAATGCAGACTGTGCACTGACCTGCAGATCCTGTTTTGAAATGTTGGGCTTCTTTGAAACAAACGCTTTAAAATTCTTGCATTTGAAATTGTCACCAGATGTCTCACATGTGTGTTCTTACTAAGTTGGCAGTTACTTCTGCATTTGTGAAGGAATGCTGCCAGATCATTAAGTACAGGCAAGTTCATTTTGGTCAACAGACGGTACAGATTCTGTGCACGTGTGTGTGTGAGTAGTTTAAGGAAGCTCTGAGCAGTTGTATCTCCAAGGACCCAAATAAAATACAGATGAGTAACAGTACTTGGTGTTGTTTAAACTGAATTGCGTTGCTAAATATGAAACCTACAAGCCGCTTATCACAGTGTGTCAACAGTAAATCTTTTTTTCTGGGCTCTAGCTCAGCTCAGCAACAAATAACTGTACGACTGTATGTATTTGCTTTCACTGACACCCTCTTGTGTCTCGATGGGTCAGTGTTTATATTTTCTCTTTCCAGCAAGCTTGAGAAGCAGAAAGAGAAAAAGAGAAAGGAGGAGCAGAAGAGGAAAATAGCCAGCTTGTCATTTAATCCCGAGGACGAGGAAGAGGAGGAGGAGAATGAAGAGGACGAGCTAGACTGTGAGCATTTGTTCTGATTGGGATGTTGAAGCCTCAGTCATCTGAAGCAGTTTTCATTCATTATGTGTGAATTTGTTTAAAATCTGTCAGATTAGGTCAGAGCTTTACTGCTGAAATGAAGATGTTGAGACAAGACCCTCAGAGACTCCACAGATCTCATTATACTTGTTAAATGTTGATTTGAACTTGTTGATTTGTTGCTTCTCTTTGTGTGAACTACACAATAAGTTATTTGTCACTCCTTCCATGTAGTTTAGATCATCAGGTTAGAGGGATTGAGCATACTCAGTACTGCTGGTCAGACCCCCACGTGTAGGTGTAAGATGTATTTGAATGTATGTGATGCATCAGAATATCTGCATCACGCAGGAGACAAATGTGAAAAACGGTAATTTCTGTGCGTTCATGCAGAGTAAAGGTGTCAAAATACCCCACTCAGAGGTTTGGTCACGAAAACCTCTGAGTGGTGAACAAAGTCACTGCTGGTGATCACGGTTATTTTCTTATTGTCGAATAAAATTGCAGAAAGATTTAAAGTTAATGTGCAAAGATCTTGAGCCACCCCTCAAATTTTAAATCGCAAAGACTACGGCTCCACACGGAGGGTTCAGTAACCAGTGGGGCCGTGTCTATCTTTATATATAACAGTCTAACTCGGTGTGGTCTTTCTCATTAGAGATTGTAAGAGTCTTAATGAGACTTAGTGACTAAAACAAACTAAACTGAAACATAAACAATCTAGATGTCACATGATGTCTTATTGATCTGTGGTTTTGTCCTGTAGATGGTCCAGCAAAGAAGAAAAAACTGGGGAAAAATCCAGATGTGGACACAAGTTTTCTTCCTGATCGAGACAGAGAGGTGAGGTGGTTGTAAATCACTCTCGCTTCACGAGCATGTGATAACATAATATTGTTGCACTTCTGGGAATTCTTAGCTCTGCATATATGTTCAGCTGTGCTCTGTTTTACCAGGCAAGCTGCCAGATACTGCAAAACTTAAGCAACACTAAGACATGATGAACGATTACCTCTCCACAAGTAGCTCCACTTCACTGTCAGTTGCCCATGTCAGCAAAATAACAAACAGATGTCTGAATTATTGTAGCTCAAAAGTTAAAAGTTATTGTCACCGTTGATCAGCTGTTGGTGTCACTCCTCTGTAATATGATCGTCTTTCAATGTAAAACCTGTTTGTAAATATTTTTACTCCACTGATGGGCTTTGCTTTGTGTACTCAGGAGGAGGAGAACCGGCTCAGAGAGGAGCTCAGGCAGGAGTGGGAGCTCAAACAGGAGAAGATTAAGAGTGAGTATAAGGATTACAAACAGTAAGTAGTGATGATTACTTTAATGCTGAATACAAGCAGGGAGGCACGAGCTGCGCAGTGATCCATTTTTGATGCTTTCCGTGTGGACAGTGGACATTTTCCCCAAAGGGAAGTGCCGACCAAAGTGTTTTCCCCTGAGGCCAGCATGTTTTTCAGTTATTTGCAATGGGAGTGTCACTAACGGGAGTGTCACTGTGCTAGTGGCAGTGTGACAAGGTGATGTGCACATCACTGTTTGCTCTGACCCAGCCCCCTAACCGTCATATCACAACTTTTAAATAACAATGGAAATTCTGTTTTCCTCCTGAAGTCCTCAGAGCCGTTGAATGAATGACTTACTGAAAGGCTCTGGAGGTCTCTATATAAGCACCAGCCACTTCCAGAGCCGAACTCTTCTCAGGCTGCTGGTACTCTATAATATCCTTCAGCTTGACAGCTCCCTTCACCTATGGTGTCTACCATCGGGTTCGGGGATTACCACCACTACAGGTATTAACCACCTTCCAGCCACAGCTCCATGCAGCCGCTTCATCAATCGAGGTGTGAAACATGGTCCAGTCAGACTCATTGACCCCCAACATCTCTCAGAATGCTGTTGAAGTTCTGTTGGAGGAGTCACATCCTCCACCTTATTGTGGAGGAGAGGTTTGGGTATACTTGGGTTTCCCAGAAGCAATATTGTTGGGTGCTTTTGCCCCAGGTAGTGTCTCCCAAGTCATATTGGTCTTGGGTGAGGGCCAGACAAAGAGTGATTCAGAGCCAGCAAAATGACTTATTTGCCAGGCTTTAGAAGAAGATAACTCTTTATTGTCGTTGCACAGTCATACAATAGTACAATGAAACTGGAAAGTTTCCCACGTCAGCACTACGCACAACAAAACACAACACAGTAACTTAAAGTGGATTTTTTTTTTTAACGAACTGTAAAAAAGGAATGAGCAAAAACAAAAAGGAATGACTTAATCTAATAAAATAATGAATGAATGTTTATTGCTCATTTTTATTACTATTATTATTATTGTTTTATTGCCCCCCAAAAAAGTTTAGGGAGGTAGCAATCAGGTCAGCTGTTAGCACTAATTAGGGCTATTGCCCTGTTCTAAAAGCTGTCCCTGAGTCTGTTTGTCCACGACCTCAGCAACCAGAGAGTCCTGCCAGACGACAGCAGCTTCAACACCCTGGGTGTGTGCGATCCCATAGGATGCTGCATGCCCTCTTGAGAAAGCGAGTGCTGTACAGGTCCTTCAGGGAGGAATGTCCAATGATTTTGGCCATATTAATGACCCTCTGAAGTGCCTTTTTGTGTGCCATGGTGCAGCTGTAGAACCCATACACAGAAGGAGCATGTCAGCACACTTTCAATGGAGCAACTGTAGATGGTCCGCAGCTCCCTCTTCAGGTCCATTTTTCTGAGGATTCTCAGAAAATGGAGACTCTGTTGGGCCTTCTTTACAACCACCGAGGTGTTTGAGCTCCATTGGAGGTCTGTGTCTAGCCCGTGTTGTCCAGTCTCACACATAAACTCGCCCCCTTGTGGCCTCACTACCTGGAGGTAGTGGATCCCTCGATCCAATGTGCATCAAGCTGCAGAGCCCTGGTGGTCTGAAAAAGAAAATCCTAATTGCTGTTGCAATATTATGAAATCAGTGTGGCAGTAGAGCGGTGTCCAACCCTCTGTTTTTCTAACTCTGTGTACATCTGTGTCATCAGATGAGGAGATTGAGATTACTTTCAGTTACTGGGACGGCTCTGGACATAGAAAAACTGTCAAGGTAAAGACTGATCCCACGCATGTTCTGAGGTTTTTAAGGAGAAAAACCGTTCTCTGCACCGTGTGTAGCAACACTTCACACACAGGTTCCTCGTCATTTTGTCGTTTTGTCTCCGTTTGTGTATTTCTTCTTCAGATGAAGAAAGGTAACACCATTCAGAACTTCCTGCAGAAAGCCCTGGAAGTCCTCAGAAAGGACTTCAGCGAGCTCCGGTGAGTTTATACATGAAAGTAGGATCATTTTCTCTCACAGCGTTTTGTTTTCCAGTCACTACAGAGCAGAATACAACTGAATACGGTATCATCTGAAATTGACACTGATGAGGAAAAGTGGAGTGATGCAAAACAAACTAAGATGTTGTCTGTGTATGGAAAAAAAGATTTTAGAAAAAAAGAGTTTTGAAAATAAAAGAATACTTTCCATCACACAGTTTTACAAAAGCTTGACAGTGGTGTAAGTGCTGTCTGTGATGTTCCTCCTGCAGTGAACATCTAGCCAATTTCTGACTTGCCAGAACTGACGTGGCACACATCATGTGTCCCTCTCAGCTTCTCCATCTTTTAACACTACAGTGATAACCTGACGCATCACTGTTGCCCCCAGTGTTTTATTTTAGTTCCCATGGAGACATAAAAAGGTACCTTGGAGTTAATGGATGTGACACGCTGATAAATGGGATTTGTTTTCTACAGATCTGCTGGAGTAGAGCAGCTGATGTACATCAAAGAAGATCTGATAATCCCACATGTAAGTGTTGTAACACACCCAGTAAGCTGCTGCCAAGCTGTTTCTTAACTTTGTTTTTCCCCCTTCTTTTCTCTCCCTGTTGTCTAAACACCTGTGCGCCTGTGGTCACAACTCGAATACACTTTGATAGTTAAGTGTAGGGAGGACCACTAGCAGATTGTAATTGGAAAGAGAATCTTTGTTTTTGATGTAAGGTTGTTTGTCTCTTTGTCTCCTTCAGCATCACAGTTTTTATGACTTCATTGTGACCAAAGCCAGAGGCAAATCAGGTAAGCAGGCATCAAAAGCTTCCGCACTGTTGGCATACAATATCCTAATTTCTTACTACAGACAATAGAAAAGGTCTAATATAAAACATGTTTGAACCAAGCCACAGTGACATGTTGCAGGAAAGCCAAAAAAGAGGGAAAAAAAGTTTCTCATTAAACTAGAATGTTTTGTTAGAAATCCCTTCAGATGTAGTGTTTAATCTTTTTTTTTTTGTGTCGTTCCTTTTTTTACCCAAAATGTCATATTAAGTATAAAGTTAAATTGTACAGTTCGTCCAATCGCAATAAGCGAATGGGGGATTTAATTCTTTAATTTATTTTTATTGTTTGTTTATTTTATCTTGTGTTTTGTTCTTATGGTTCTTTCTTTTCTGAATGTTCCCTTATGTGTTTTGTTCTACTGTCAAGCGTCCTTGGGTGACTTGAAAGGCGCCTTATAAATAAAATGTATTATTATTATTATTAATTCTGGCATGTTTGCATGTTCTTGCTTTTGACTGCGGATGTCTAAAGAGGAGAGCGTGAGACCGGGAATATTGTCCATATTTAGCTAACCCTAATCTGTTGTAACATTCAGGCATTATTCTAACAGAGTCTCATTAATCTTTGCATTTTGACAGACATGTGGAATAGCACCTATCCACAGAAATAAAAGAAAGAAAGCAACGTGGATGTTGCTCTGTGTGCACACTGCTGAGAAAACATATTTATTTTGTACTGATGTCTGTGTAGAAATGTGACTAACAGCGTAAAACACTGGAACCTGGTCTGCTCACTGTTAAAGGGAAAACAAGATGTATCTTCGTAACCTCCCATGACATCGCCCCCTCTCATTCCAAATGTAGTTAATTAATTTTGTTAAAGAAAATAATTTTCATTTAGTTTGTGTGATTTATTGAGGACTCCACTTTGACAGTTTGTCTGCTGTTTATCTGTCTGAGATTAAGTGCAGTCACTCTGAGACAAACTCTTGCAGTTGGTCATAGACACCAAAGATGCAGAATTAATTGCAATCACTCATCAGCCACTGTTTTGTTTTTTTTTGGGAAGCAAAGAGGTTGCCGTCCTATTTTATTCTAGTGTACCATGACAGAATTATGTGTCGGAAATTGCTTCTTTCTTTAAATGCCTTATGCTTCTTAGTTTTCTGCTTTTTCACCCAGTTGATGTTTCTTCTCTGCAGGCCCTCTGTTCAGCTTTGATGTCCACGATGATATTCGATTGGTCAATGACGCCACTGTGGAGAAAGATGAGGTGAGGCGGAAAAAAACAGCTTCCTTTTTTTTTTTTTAACTGATTGTAACTGTTCCTGGAACCCTCAAAGAAAAAGAAATGTCATAAGTCGGTTTCTACAGTTGCTTTAATTAGAAATACTCATAGGAAAGGTGAAATGTTTCTCATCTGATTGAGAGAGAGAGAAATAACAAAGAGTTTATAAGATTAATGAGGAATGAACAGAAAGAGTGTGATGTTGAAGTCGGACAAACAAGCAGAGATCAGCGACAGAGCAAACGGAGAGGAGACGAGGCCTCTGACAGGACCACTACATATAGGTAGGCTGAAAAAATTAAGCAAGCATTAATTCTGGAACAAAATGGAGATAAAATAAAAAAAATTGGAAGAATGAATGACAGCTAGTTAGACACAAAGACATGCTGTTAATTGGACTGACACATCAGCGTGGGAGTCAAAGTATCAAAATTCACTGAATCCTGATTGTAAAATGTGAAAACACCATTATTTTAATAGTTTACTGTCCTGTTCAAAGTCTGACTTGAAATGAGAGCTGCAAGTCACTCAGTGTCTTCATCGTGCATTAGCAGGCTTGTTTTTAATACATTTTTTTTCCTCTTCACTCGATTTTTCAAAATACAAACAAAAAAATCCTTTAAAATGTCCTAAATTGTCCTCTTTGACAGAGCATGCTGGAAGGAAGAAAGTTGAGTAGTTTGCAGTTATGTTTTAAACAGTTTGAAAACAGATTGTGACTTTACCCAGAAATTATATTTTACACTGGGATACCAATACCACACTCTAGAGATAAGTCTGGATGAGGGACTTGTCAAGCATATGGTGGCTGGGAGTTGAGCAGTAGGGGTCTGATATCATATAGATTGTGTGTAGCTGAACGTCTGGCTGTCCTGACTAGTTTAAGGGACAGAAATATTTGAAAATCTCTGTAAAATGTTATCTCCATCCATTCTGAAATGTGAAAACAAACAGATATATTGAATGCAGCTGTGCTCTTTTACCTTAAGTCTCATGCAGGGAAAGTGGTGCTGAGGAGCTGGTATGAGAAGAACAAGCACATCTTCCCTGCTAGTCGCTGGGAGCCATACGATCCTGAGAAGAAATGGGACAAATACACGGTGAGAGTCATTTCTGACAAGCAAAAATGAATCGGCTGGTTATTCTGTGTGGCCTCACCACAAAAGCTGCAAGCAAAGCTTTGAAGCCGACCCAGCTTTTCTGAGGTTAATCATTAACTGCAGGTGGAGCATGAGACTGCGAGGCAGAGGGGAGAGATGACTGGACCTAATATATCTTCCATGTGTTCAGTTCAGTTTCAGTTTAGTGGCATTTATATAGTGCTGTTTCACAGTGACGGTCATCTCAAGGCACTTCTATATGGAAAGTAAAAGGAATACACCAAGGATTAGGTCCTCTATGAGAAAGCACCTGGCAACAGAGGGTGGGAAAAACTCCCTTTAAACAGGACGCAACCCTGAACCAAGGGTCAGGGAGGGGCAGTCATCTGCTTGACTCAATGAGGTGAGCAGAAAGGAAAGTCCAGAATGAAGAGCACAGTGAGACAAGAGTTAATGACATGCAATGCTGGCATAAATAATAAAGGGAAGGTCCAAGGTCGGAGCAGGCTGCTCTACATGAAAGCTGTGGTTCTGTTAGGTCGTTTGTGATGATGGGGCCTGAGTAATGAGCAGGGTTTTAAAGTTGTTCCTGGATTCAATGGTGAGTTAGTGACGAGGAACAGCATGGAAGAAAAATAATGATATGCCTGCTCCCTGCATCAGGCTCATTGCTGAGTGCTGACAGGATGGTTTGTGGCACGAGTTTTCTTTGTATTTGTTCAGAGGGATGCTGGAAGGAAGAGCTTTGTACTGTCTCATTGTAACTGAAATAATGCTTTCCACTTTGTGGTTTGCATTTACTTTTTAAATGCAGTTAAAAAGAAAACGCATGACTTTTTATTGCTGGCAGTTGTTATGCACACATATTACAAAACCAGTGAAACTTTAATGAGCACCTCAGGGACGCTGCTCTGCAAGCTGCATGTTACAGCTTTTTTCCTCATCGGTGCTTTCTTACACGAGCCGGCTCCAGAGAAGCGAGGTCTACCCACTTGTGTCAGACTGAGGGCCTGTGGCAAGACCGAGCTGGATTTAAACAAGGATCGGTTTGATGGTTCTGGGAACTCTAGTAGTCCAAGAAAAAAAGATTATGAGGCTGAAAATGGACATAATCTGAACCACTTTAAAGATTAGCAAAATTCTGTAATACTTTAAATAAGCAGCTGTTTTAGCTTATTTAGATATTTCTCTATCATTGATTATTATTACTTTTTCAGGGAGTTGATATTTTAGTGACATTTCAGTGATTGGATGAGTATTTGCAGTGGGAATAGGGGAAAAGCTCGAGCTCTAGTGGCCGTTTGTGGTATTACACAAGGAGATTTTTTTATTCTTGTATTTTTCATTGTTTTCAGGACCTGGAAAAAAAAAAATCTGACAGTCTGCTGACAAGGATGCATGATATATATATCTCTAATCAGCGTGTTTGTGTTTGATTCTTTTGGAGTTACGTGATATTTCTTTATTTTCCAGATCCGATGAGACGGCCCGGCCCGCTCCTCCGCTCTGTCCGGTCCTCGAGGCGGATGTGTGGTTGCTACTTTACTTGTTGTATTATCTGTTTTAATGTCAGTGTTTCTTTTCCACATTTGATTGGTTTCATCAAGAAGAAAAAAAACAATTTTTTTCTGTGTACATAGTTGATTACTTCTAAACTTTTGTTGGAACATCTGCTGAATAAAATGAACCTGGCTAACACCTCAAAGGTCTTTGTTGAATTTTGTGCAATCACTATTTTACCCCTCACCTGTAATTTAGGTTTAATTGAGCAACTTGCCATGAGTTTGTTTTTTTTGTTTTTTTGTTCTTCTGCATTCTAATAACCTATCGTGCCAACAGAACTGTTCCAACATGTACAGGGAGCTTGCAGGCCACACCTCCCCAATGTAGCCTGAAGATACCACTCCCCTCCATGTCTTTCTTCCTTTTCAAGGTTGCTGTCACTTAACTCTCGAGCACAACTTGGAGGTGCTTCAGCTGCCAGAGTGTCTGTGAGAGTGTGAGGTCCACTTTTCACCATGGGACGATGACGTGCTGGCCCTAGCAGCATGTGGGGGCTTTTGTACCTGCTTTTGACGCTTTGTCAGCCGCTCTGCTGTCAGGCTGAGGCCACAGCTGCTCCTTTCACCCCTCAGAGCTGCAGTCTGGACTGTATCCAGCAGGTAAGCTGGAGGTTTTATCTCCATCATGGTCAACTGTTAACTCACCTTATCTCAACAACTTTGTCATGGTGACGGAAAGTATAATATGCAGCGTAATGTTATTTTTTGTTTTATGACAGATGTACTCCCACTCTTTATTTGAAAAGTAAGAAAAATTGACTAAAAATGACTCACATAACACATATCTTCTTTTTTTCTTTTTTTTTTTTTTAAAAACAATTATTAG
>VURO01019807.1:0-11671 GCA_015108175.1 Pelvicachromis taeniatus
CTGTTGTGTTATCAGATTTGATAGCTTATTCGTTAGCTGTAATGTAGCAACAGAAGATAAATGTAGCATTGCAAGCTTTGTCACGTCTCCTTTGTTGTCATTAGGCTCCTTCTGAGGGATACATCACGCATGGTGCTCTGTCACCTGACGCGACTAGGGCTGGGACAACGCCTCGACGTAAACGTAAAAAATTTGCGTCGATGCGTCGTCACTTTCAAAAAAAACACATGGCGGCAGCGAGTAGCGATAACATGTCGACTTAAACCACGCCCCCCGAACACGCAGTTCTACAGTATGGGGATATTTGAACCGAAAAGGAAGTGATTCAGTCGTTTGCCGGCTTTGTAAGGTGGAAATGGCCGATCATAAAACGACCGTAAGTTTCCAACTTTTTTTTACTAACGCTGGTTTTTACCCTTTAATTCATCCAGACACCCCCCACGTAGACACACACTCAGAGATAAACACCCAACCTCCGTAAATGCAAAACTCATTTAAGCTGCTTAGCAGTAACATATATCATTAGATTCATCGATGCATCGAAAAATTAATCACTAGATTCATCGATTCGGAAAATAATCGTTTTGCCCAGCCCTGGTTGGAACCAGCTTTCTGTCTGAACCTGAAACCTAACACAAGTGTGTTTTAACATTCAGATAGTGTGTCGTAGGTACCATATGTGCAAACACAGGTTTTACTGATAAAAAAAAAGCGATATTGATTTCATAAGCAATATTCTATTGATGTAGTCCTGCTTATGTAGTCCTGTTTATTCACTTCTGTCCTGTTCACAACACTGCCCACCAGTGAGTACAGTCCTGTGCACATGTCTACCTGCCTACATGGCATCTGTAACAATTTATTTTCACAGTTTTTCTTCTTCTAAGGCAAAAAAAAAAGCACTCGAGTACATATACACGTAGTCAGTGAACAGATCACAGTTCATACATCACTGTTGCTGAATTCTGTTCAGTTGTACATTTGGTTTGCTGCAAAATTAAGCTGATATATGTTCAATTCACCAGTGAACAGCCTGTAAGCAGCTTGCAGAACAACATTAAAACCATCTCGGTGGCTTTTAGGGTGTGGATTCTGTGGATAACACTTGCTCCACACGTTTTCACGACATTTCCTGGGAAGAAGTTGGATTAATGCCTCAAGATGTTCCTGAGCCGTGTTTGGGAATGCGGCTGCTGTCAGAGCAGAGTGCATGTGCATTGTCTTTAATGAGATCATCCTTTTTATTCACTTTATATTCATCTTCTTTTTATTCAAAAACATTTGTTAGTAGTTTTGATCTTGTTTTGTGGTCTTTTAATGAGGAAGCGCCACTGCTAAAAGCTACTGATGTGTTCAGCGACAAAAGATGATTTAGTATAGTTGGTTTGTGTTGAAAACTTGTTGTTGAACATCTGTTTTCTGTTGTTTCGCCAAGAAATATAGAGTGGTGGCTTGTAATGTCTGCTAACTGCAGTGTTTATGTTAACCTCATTGACATCTACCGGATCACTTGGGCTGGGTTGCTGTTTCAACAACATGCTAAACAAGTAAAGTTTCAGAAACTTAAAGATCAAACTTGTTCCACACACTCCTTTTGATCTGAAGATGTCGCCTTTCAACTTTCTTACTCTGTGCTGTAATATTTCCTTCTGGGTACATCAAATCCTAGCCCTAATTAGGTTTCCAGGAACCCCACTGCATGTTAAGATGTTAAAACTGAGCACGACAGCTATACTGACAATCACAACCGACTTACCGTTACTGTCAAACTTCTCAAAATGTGCCTGTTTTTGGAGATCGATCATTTTGTGCAAATGCACAAAACGATTGTTTCTCTTTCCTAATATTCCACATATACCACAGTTATCTACTTCGACAGGAAGGTGCTGAACTGAATGCATTCTGCTATATTTCTCTTCTCATAGTGCGCTTTGTGCATTAAAACACCATATGAGCAGTGTAGCTGTGTTTCTGGACTCCCTCTTTTCCCCTTTAGAGCCGCGTTGTTGGTCCCCAGAGTAATCTTAAGCCTCTGTCCACTGCTGCATCTTTAAGGGTCTTGCATGTACCTCTTAAATTGACGGCTGTAACCTTGGTTAAACGAGAACCTTGTGCTCACATCATTACTCACGATGCTGTCTGTCTCCTGCCAGTTGCACACCATTCATGACACAAGGCCACGAGCTATCTTAAGTGCACACAATAGACCCAATCTCCTTCAAACACAAGTCTGTTTTGGATTACCTGTCTGAGCACAATACTCCCCTGGAGGTATAAATATACATGTCATTCAACTGAGCGTGTCTCTGCATTCACATGTGTTAAAGGACTAACTTCGCTTTAGCCATTTTTTTGATATGTTCTTCTCACCTTTTGGAAGGAGCATGAACCTTAAACAGCAACTGGGATGAAGCTAAGCACGTTTACAGCTAGGCCTATCTCGTGTCTCACTTTCAGGACATTTCCTTTCATTTGAAGCGTGGGCGTCATTTTAAATCGACCATAAATTAGCAGTGTAGGTTCAAAGAGCACAGGGAGACCAAGTGTTTGGAGGAAAATGTGGCATGCGTGACATTTGAATGGACTCGCTCATCGTGCTGCAGTAAAGTGACCCAATCGTAAGTCTGGACCACACCCAGGAGCTCATATAAAAGTCCTAATGAGGAACTGTCAGGGCCTGAGGTGAAGTGGTGTGATAAACACATCGGCCCTGATCGCAGATAAGACAGCTGCCAGGGGAGTGGGCCTGCTTTCAAGTGGAGATGAAAGATGAGGTAAAACAATAGACTCAGAGTGTTCAGTGGGTCAGTGGAAGGACGTGTCAAAACTTGCTAGTAGGTCTACTTTTTAAAAAAATAAAATCTACTGTACCCTGGCCCAGCTGTCTTGTTTTTCACATATAAAAATAGATTTGGCTGTGACACCACAGCTCCATGGAGTTAAATGCAGCTTTGCGTGATGTCGAGCAGATGCCACTGTGTAGGATAACAAGATGAAAAAGAGAGCTTGCCGTGGTGTAGAGAACAAACTTGGGTTTTTACATGGACATAACAAGATCAGGCTAAGCCTGCTATAAAACACCGAGTGGGACTTCAAAACGCACGAGTGAGATTTGTAGAAGCCCGGTGTGATGTCCAGGCAACGACGCAGACGAGCTCAGAGAGACATACTTCACATGTGGGGTGAGCATTGAGCATCTGGCTCAGGGTGTGCTGCTGTCTCTGTTGTCTGGTTATTGATCACACGGGGGTCAAACTGTTAGAACCAAAGGTTAAAATGATCCAGAATGATGTGGAATAGCAATTTAATGCATAAGGTGATCAATTATCAATAAGTCATTTTTCATATACTGCAGCCTGTCACTGCTTTTAGCTAATACCATGGAGCTACTCCAGAAAATCCCCTTTTTTGTTTTTCTCATCAGAAACTGTCAAAATGAGAAACTGGCATTCAAAGAATTCTCAGAATGAACTGAAGGAAGAATGTGTTCATTCTAAAAGTGTCAGCCTGTCACCAAAGAGCCGATAAACAGCCGAAACAGGAAACACATGCGTGATCTCTGTAGCGGGCCGATGTGGAATGTGTGGCAGCAGGCATATCTACCTTAACTGCTACAACGTAAATCTGGATTTGTTCCGTTGTCTGGCAGGAGACACCAGAGATGTTGCTCCTGTTTCTACTTATGTGTCTTTTGTCATGTCTCCCTCCCATTAGTCGCAGCAGATGGCCCCGCCCCTCCCTGAGCCTGGTTCTGCCAGACGTTTCTTCCTGTTAAAAAGGTGTTTTTCCTTCCCACTGTCACCAAGTCTTTGCTCAAAGGGGGGTGTCTGATTGTTGAGGTTTTCTTTGTATTATTGTAGGGTCTTTACCTTACAACATACAGCACTTTGAGGTGACTGTTGTTGTTATTTGGCGTTATGTAAAAAAAAAAAAACTGAATTGAATTGAATTCAGTTGAACTTTTGAGCTTCCATTTGTGCCATTTTGTCCCTACGGCCACTATCTGTGTGGCTTAATGGCCGTAATGCCACATTTAGTGAAAAGCAAATAAACCGTATCAGTAGAAACACCTCATAACAACAATCAAGCATGGTGGGTGGTGGAGGGATGATGATTGGGGCTTGTTTTGTTGTCATCCTGCAGTCTACCGTAAACACCTTTGTATACTAAATGTTTCTAGAGTCAACTGTGAGGCTTGATCCAACCAGTCTCGTGCAACAGGACAATAATCTAAAGCTCACCAGCAAATCTGCACTTTATTGTTATTGTTATTTCTTCTAAAGGTGATTGTACAGGGTATTGAAGAATGGGGTGCATTTATGCTGCTTCTGCATTTTGGCCTCATTTTTGTTGAATAAATAATTCAATTCAGTTCAATTTTATTTATGTTGCTTCAAAGCGCTTAAGCACACATATGAGCACACATATGTGTTGCTGAGGTTGTGAATAAATAATCATTTTTAGAGCCTGGTCAGGACCAGATGCTATGATGACGACGACAATGAATAATAATAATAATAATAATAATATTGTCATGTCTTGTAGTTTGTTTCTATGGCTACACATGACTCCCTACTGCCTTTTTAAATTTTTAATAGAAAAATGCACACGTTATCTCAGACCACACCAAAAGACAGGATGAGTCACATTAGCCACCTAATAATGCAGTCCCCTCATTACACAGGGCACACAGTGCACCCCAAACACCAGCGTGTGTTCAGGAGTTCACGCACGGGTCACCAAAATGCTGCATGCGACGTGATTGTCATGCAAATGATCTACACAGCCTGTCTTTATCATGTGTCATTGCTTATATAATAGTTTATAACCCACAACACACTTCTGTTGATGTCTCAACTGACTCCAGTCTGCCCTGGAATGGCATTATTTAATTATGGGTGGAAATACAGTGAAACATAATGGAGATATTTAATTTTTGGAATGTTCTTGATTCAGTCCGTCTGCATGTTTCTGGCTAAAAGATGCGGTGAATAAATGCATTAAATTGCTTCCAGGCTAACTATGTTCCGAGTGTAATGTGTACTCAAAGTATAAATAAAATATTATGGGAACATTTTTTCCAAATCACTGACTGACGGGGAGACTAAAAGGTTTTGGGAATTTCTGCCAAAACCTTTTAGTCTGCAAATTCCTGTCGAACACGAAGGATCAGAACACATATCCTCTGACGTCAGTGACTGACAGCATCATGGCAGCACTTTAGAAACATGTAGCCTGCGCACAAAGAGTCAACGCTGTGGAAGATGGAGATGACTGACCTTCACATGGGCCTCAGTCTGCAGGCTGATTTGCAGGACAAAAGTGAACTGTGAAGAGAGGAGGGAAGTGGGTGTTGTCATGCTCTGGAATCTCCTTTAGCCAGGCACTGTAGGGGACAAAGCAGCCCTGCCCCATATCTCTAACACTGGGTAAAGTAGCTGAAGGCCATTTATAAGTAAATGCAAAGCGTGCTGTCAGTGGACTGTTTCATAAGAAACAGTCCACTGACTGTGCTGAAATCAAGACTCTAATCCCTGCATAGAGTGGATCCATGCTGCGCTCCATCTGTGTTTAGATTTTGCACATGAATGTGCAGAACACGCACAAGAGTTATGACTCGAGCTAAATCAAAAGCTGTCACCTGAGTGCAAGAAACAAAAGTCCATTGTCTGGACCACCTTTCTACCCAAAAGGGTGCCGTTTTGCACAAAACAGAATGACGCTTTCCGCTTGGATTGTTAAAGCAGTGTCACCAAACACCGTCAGTTTTGATGAAATAAACTGGACAAATGAGCACCACAATGCCAGCTCTGTGTTTGTGTCAGCTTGTCTGAGTTAGCGGCTGACCTGCCTTGTTTGGCAGTACAGCTTGTTTGTGTGTTTGGACGGCACAGAGCGAGCAGGGAGGAGGCATTGACAGACATGTGCTCTGACTGCTGCCTGTGCCAGTCAACAGGATGTTAGACTTTTCTCCTCTGTGCACTGATTGAGTTTAATAGCTTCATGTTGACTACCGAGGAACAAATAAGCAAGTAGGGAATTTAGCATTTAGGTCAAGACTAAAATTAGCAAATGTGGGCTGATGCATGTGTGTGTGTGTGAATATGGAAGTGATTGAAATAGTATTCAAAGAAATGCAAGTAATCATAATGATGTGCTGCACTGTTAGTTGCATTATAGCTCACCCATGGATAATTATAGATCCATGGGACCATATGGGAAAAACTTATTCAAGGCACATTTATAGATTTTTACACCAACACAGGGTGTGAGTTCTAATCGGAAATATGCCATTTGTGAAAGAATAAAGCAGACGACGCTCCAGCATTGTTTTTAATTTACTGCTCACTTCACAACAAATGGCTGTTAAACATAATGGAAAACCGCAGGAGCTCAAAACTGAGCTGAAAGGAGCTGAACTGAGGTCATGATAATGTTGCTTTGTATCTACTATATGGCTGTTTGTTCAGTGCAAGTATGGAAGCAGTGCTTGCCCAAAAAAACGTAAAAATGTACATGAATTTAAACAGAATGGAATAAGAGTCTCTCTTAGAACACCAGTGCCTGTGTGCATCTAGCCTATAAACGACTGACTTCTTGTGGTTGACAATCTGTGAGTGCATATATAGTTTCCCATGGAAGATAATCAACCTAACTTTCAACTTACTCATTTTCAACAAAGGCTGGAGCTGGGCTTTGGTTGTTTGTGCATGCATATTGTGGATGAACTTGTGGTCTTTGATGGGAAACAGACGGAAGACAAATGTGTTTGATGTGTGTTGGAGCAGAGACTGAACTACAAGTTAATGAGCAAATGATTTATCATCTCAACAGGTACGTTTTCTCTGACTGAGCACCTTGGTGGTGTGGAGGAAATGCAGCTTCACACATTCTCATAGAGAAACAGACATCATCAGCTTATAAGGTACTTATGTGAAACTCAAGTTTGGGATGAAATGTCTTGCTCATGTAGAACTGCTGCAGAGTCTAACAAGTAAACGGGAGAAGAAACAAGTTTTCTTGAGCGTTAGCTAACTAACAAAATAAAGTAATGCACTAACAAGACAACCAACATCAGTTCGTATTAATCTCTTATTGCACATAGTAAGAAGTCAAATCAGTCACCTCCAAACTTCAGCTTTCTTTTTTCAGTTCTGTACCTCAAAGCTATCCAGTATTTTTTAACACAAAGTTTAGTTGAACTTTCCTTCAGTTTCTGCCGGTTAATGGATGGTTTTTGTGCACTGCAATTATAAATTTAAATATATGCACAATGTTATAAAATGTCATGTCTTATCTAAAAGATAATTTCACCTATACTAAGCAAAAAAGATCTTTATATTGAGTGATTATTTTGAGGAATCTGACTATTCGCACCCATTCAGTTAATCAGCCTCTGATTTCATGAAATATGCATGGGCAAGTAGCAGGCACTCAGCAGGGAGCTTTGGATTCCAGGGGATGTTGCTCGATACGGAGGAGGCATCCAAATTATGCATTGCTCCAAATTGGCTCCCCATGTCCCCATGAAGAAAAAAAAATCATGGCATTACAGCCCAAAAGTTTCAACTGTGTAATTCTGACATCACCGACTGCAAATTGCCTGAAATGTTCCTTCATCCTTGTAACCCATGCGGTTAGAAAGACTGGCTGCAGCAGAACTGATTCAATCCTGCACTGACAGAAAGATGTATTTCTGTTCTGAGCTGATGAATGAGCCCTCAAGTCAAGCAAACAGCCTCAGCCTGTTATCGGCCTTTGTTGTGATGGAAGCCGGCACTGAGCGAATGCTCAAAGCCTACCTTTAAACATTGAACACAAAGCCACACCTGGAGGAGAGTCAGCTCTCGGTGAATCTGTGGCATTGAGAACTTCATCAGGTCATTACACTCTGAACTTTGTCTTCAATGTCTACATCGCTTAGACGAGGTTTATAAACATTACACATTGTCCTTGTTTGCTTTGGAAAATCCCTGCCTGCACATTTCTGGATCCTCATCCAGCTATTTTGGCCATGTTCATATCTTCATCAGGTCAGCAGTGCACTTTAAGGTAATTGTAAAAAAACTAAACCTGAGAAGCAGAATGGCTAATTCTGTTGAATTACAAATGTTATGATTTATTAAGCATAACTGATGCTTGTTCTTCAACAAACAAGCGGAAGCAGAATACTCACACGCCAAGAGATGGCATTCAAAATAAACGATTAAACTGAAAAAAGTATAGCGACAGTAAAAGATGACATCACAGGAAGCTCCCTGGGACTCACCTGCAGAACCTTCACATTACCAGTTGTTAATCCTTTTATATTACAAATATTATGTCGACCTCTTAGTATCCACAGACAACCCATTAATGTAAGAACAAGCATTAGTTTTAGCTACATGCTAAATGGGCAGTGGTAAAGTTGTCCTACTTAGGAAATAAAAGAAAAAGGAAAGTGCTCAGTGTGTTCTTTCTCCAATCAATTTATTATAACAGCTACTCAAATGAGTAGCCCTCGGATTCTGCAAATGTCGCCCCAATCAACAGTCATGCTGAATGTCAACAGTACATTATTGTTTCATGCAGCCTTGCAGACACTTTGAAAGAACAGTGGTTTTGGATAAACTACAAAAAAAAATGCTCCTACTCCATATGGACAGCAGATTTGGCTGAGTCCGGGGGGGGCTCCTGGATCCAGCAGGGATTGCCGGGACAAAATAATACAACGTATTCTAGAGGTTGCTGAGGAATGTGACGGTCATGTTGCATCACCTCATCAAGCCCCCAAAGAGGTATTCACCTAGCATCTCTGTTCAGGAATGCACCGAGCACACTTTTTAGTCCGATGGGCCAGATCAGTTGTACACCACTGGTCCCACAGGCCAAAACCTCCATTTGTGTTCTGCTTAGTGATGTGTGCATGTTGCTTAGCTGCTCAAACAGACAAACTGACCGCAATAAAACATCTGTCAGGTGGTGCTAACCCCCGTGCCATTAAAAGAGCGTTAAGAGTAAATGTGAAATCTAAAGAGGTTGATGTGACATATTTGCTCGAGGACATTCCAACACGGTGATTAAAAGGACTCTCAGGTGACATAATCCAGCCCTGGGGCCGCAGTGCTGGAAGTCTTAGGCTCTGCTGCAATAAAACACACAACATGTGCTTGAGTCTCTACGTGAACATCTCCAATGTTTCAGCAGGAACGTACATTTGTTTTGCTCTGGATTTTATACAACTAATATAATTCAATTTCAATTCAATTTCAATTCAATTCAATTTTATTTATATAGCGCCAAATCACAACATCAGTCGCCTCAAGGTGCTTTACATTGTAAGGTAGACCCTACAATAATACATACAGTGAAAAACCCAACAATCATATGACCCCCTATGAGCAAGCACTTTGGCGACAGTGGGAAGGAAAAACTCCCTTTTAACAGGAAGAAACCTCCGGCAGAACCAGGCTCAGGGAGGGGCGGGGCCATCTGCTGCGACCGGTTGGGGTATACAGGCTTCTATTCAAGCTCAATGCAAACTGTATTTATACGTTTTTCTGGTTCTTACATATCTTGTCTCACAGCATTCATGTTGCACATTAGCACTTAAATTTGCCATGTTAAAAATGCTTTACACATTGCTTGCCTCATCCGATGGCCGCGAGAAGCTGTTGCAAAAAAAATATGGGACGTGGCATTCGACCCAAATCTCTGGTCTGGTTCCAAACAGGTGAGAAAATCTCTCGTTTGAAGTAAGCAAAATGTTTTGAACAGCAGAAAAAGGTTTAATAGCCACATAATCACCATCGCCATTATTGGCCATAAAAGGCTAACTGAGGACCTTAGAGTCTATCACATATGAAACGGAAAACAGCTGTACAAAGAAACATGTTCCAGTTTACATTTGGACTACTTTTTATTCAATTTTGCAAAATAAAGCAATAAGATTTGTGACAGATGTACATAACGAGGGCACATGGTCGAGACATTGGGGCTGCATCTAAATTGCTTCACCATCCTTAAAGGTGGAGGCAAGAGCCTCAGGCAAAGTGCCAGCCCCGTGTCACAGTAGGAGTTTTATGCATTAGTCATAATGGGTCATTCCGCTCTGACAGTGCCAGCCTGTCCGAGGCAGAGTACACGACTGGCTGTGAAACTTTACACATTTCAAATTTGTGTAAAGAATGTCTTAATAAAATGTATGGTGTGATTTTGTTAAAAGCAAAAATGCCTGAACACCAACCTAAAAGAACCAACGTCTGCACTGTAATGTGAGTTTCAGCACTTGATTATGTGCTGGCCTCGTGTCTTCATGAAACTACTGGCTGTGCTGACGACAGCAATGAGCTAATCATGGTTACTTAAGCAAGCAAGCCAAGCTTTGGCTGACATCATACTTTTCTTTATTGGTCAAGCAACCCTCACCTCCTCACACTCCCTCAAACATCACATCATTCACACACTATAGTCACAACATATCAGTATACACATAGGGAGCTTAGGAGGCAGGTGTGTCACCCACAGGTTGGTGGGCGGGCTGCTGAAGTGGCGCACTGCTGTCCAGCAGTCAGGTGCTCGGGTCACATCTATATTAGGGCTGGGACAACGCGTCGACGCAATCGATTACGTTGACGCGTAAAATACGTCGACGTAAAAAATTTGCGTCGATGCGTCATCACTTTCAAAAAAACACATGGCGGCAGCGAGTAGCGGTAACATGTCGACTTAAACCACGCCCCCCGAACACGCAGTTCTACAGTATGGGGATATTTTAACCGAACAGGAAGCGATTCAGTCTTTGCCGGCTTTGTAAGGTGAAAATGGCCGATCATAAAACGACCGTAAGTTTTCAACTTTTTTACTAACGCTGGTTTTTACCCTTTAATTCATCCAGACACCCCCCACGTAGACACACACTCAG
This sequence comes from Pelvicachromis taeniatus, assembly GCA_015108175.1. Taxonomy (NCBI): domain Eukaryota; kingdom Metazoa; phylum Chordata; class Actinopteri; order Cichliformes; family Cichlidae; genus Pelvicachromis; species Pelvicachromis taeniatus. Next base: position 10,904 of record VURO01019807.1, read on the forward strand.
AGATAAACACCCAACCTCCGTAAATGCAACACTCATTTAAGCTGCTTAGCAGTAACATATATCATTAGATTCATCGATGCATCGAAAAATTAATCACTAGATTCATCAATTCGGAAAATAATCGTTTTGCCCAGCCCTAGTCTATATCAGGGTCCACTGGTGGCAGCAGTGGCTGTGTCCCAGGTTTCTGCTGGTTTGGGAGGGGTGTACATGTGTGTCTTTGTGTCGTTAATGGGACAAAGATACATACACAGATACTCACTCACACGCACACACATATACATATATATTTTATATATGTCCTCTTCTAAGCTGACTCCCTGAGATGGGCTGGGACTATTTCGTATCTCCTGTTAATATTTCAGACTGACCATCTGTGATTCCACCACTGACCCAAACTTGAGCTGAAAGCCGCACAAGCAAATCTGAATTCGAAGAGTTTACTCATTTTTGGGCAGCGCAGTGGGGCGGTGGTTAGCACTGTTGTTTCACAGCAAGAAGGGTTCATCCCCACCATCTGTGCGGAGTCTGCGTACTCTCTATGTCTACATGGGTTCTCTCTGGGTACGCAACTCAATTTTATTTATATCTCGGCAAATCACAACAACTGTTGTCTTGAGGCGCTTACTTCAGCTTCCTCTCACAGTCCAAAGACATATAATTTTTGCTAAAGCATATAGTTAGGGCTGGATCAGGTGACCCTGAATCCTCCCTTAGTTATGCTGCGATAGGTTCAGACTGCTGGGGGACTCCCATGATGCATTGAGT
>VURO01019811.1:3477-20058 GCA_015108175.1 Pelvicachromis taeniatus
GGGAAAAAAAAAAAATAAACCAAACCCCCCCCCCCCCCCCCCCCAACAGCAACAACATGAGTTGTGCCATGCTCTGTCAAATGGAGAAAATGACCACAGAAAAAAATATAGCCAATCTAATCTGCAGCAGGCAGAGACAGTTGAAAAGGTAATTTCGCTCAGCAATATGTGAGGACAGCTATTTAAATGTGTTGTTGGTGCTCCAATCAGGTTTCCCGGGGTGCTGTGATATTTAAAAGTGACACGGGTGACCCTCCACATTTGCGAGGTGTCATCATGCATCAATCGGCAAAGTGTATATCAAAGCTGCCCGTAATGGTGTGTGCATTGGGATTTATATTTCCAATTAAATCTGCAAATTATATGATTATCCTCTGCACCGTGCCGAGGCCATTTTGGAAACGGATTGTGCTGTTCATTTTGTTTTTCCACAAAGATAATAGTGCCAGTGGCAAACCTGCTTATGCAGTACGAATATTAATGTCCGTGGCCTTGTCACACACCTACACGTGTCTCCAAGATCATACGCACACATGCAACGATATACACAACCCGCCGCTACTCCTGCAGAAACACACATACGTTCGCTTCTGATGAACTAACGCTTAGGTGTTCTCTCTATTTTTCTGTCACTCAGCCTTAAAGACAGACAGTATGTAAGTCCTTATTAGCTGAGATCCAGCACCTGCTGCAGACTTTAATTGCCTGTGAAAATGATATCAGGCCAAGGATCTGCCTGATAAACCTACACGTCGATCTGTCAGACACACAGAACACTGAGACCTTCCTGATGGCCGATACGGGTCTCAGAAACAAACGCACACATGTAGACAAGCTCTTCCTTTCCCCCCCTCTCTCTCTCTCTCTCTCTCTCTCTCTCTCTCTCTCTCTCTCTCTCTCTCTCTCTCTCTCTCTCACACACACACACACATGCAAAAACACCAGCACTCACTGAATGTGAATTATTGATTTGAACATGTCAGCTAAAAGACAGCGCAGACCGCCACTGTGGGAAAAGGAAGGATATTTTGCTATTGCTTTGCTATGCTTGACTGCCAAGACAGTGTTCGCCAGAAAGTTTCCACTTTCGCAGTGTTTACAGAGCAATGCCTAACAATGCCTACAAGACAGAGAAAGGAATTGCAAGACTTTAAAGATGCTGGGTGAGTTGTACAATCATGAAGGAGAAGGGATATTGAAAGACGCTGGAGACTGTGGGAGAAATGTAGACTGGAAAAGAAGAAGAGAAGTGAGAAGGAGAATGACAGAGTGAAAACTTTTTCTCACGGGCTATTTGTATATGTATCTCTGGGGTGCCATTTTACCTTTCACTTATTATTTTTTTTTATCTTGAGTAAAATATTGTTGGAGTTTTTACTGATTTGCTCTTGACTCCCTGCCTTTTATTACTTTTCAGCATTGCACAGTACAAGCAATAATTTTGCAAGGGGTGCCAAAATGCATTAAAATCAAAATCCTTTTGTACACTTTATTAATCCTGTGGGGAATTAGTCCCGTAGGAATTTAGTCCTCCACATTTAACCTATTCACTCAGTGAAGCAGTGGGACGCCACCAATCCAGCGCCCGGGAAGCAGTGTGTAGAGATGGTACCTTGCTCTGGGGTACCTCAGGGAAGCCCTTCGGTGAATTTGAACCGCCGACCTTCCGATCATGAGGCGACCTAACATGTACTTTTACGTTGGTGTGGCAGTGGTTTGCATGTTGTCTCTGTGGATTTGAGCTTCCTTCCACAGTCCACAGACGTAAATGTTAGTTTAACTGGTGAGAATAATAAATTGGCTAAAATGGGGCAGCTGTTGCTTAGTGTGGGTTGTCTGCTCATTGAAAGGTTGGTGGTTTGATCCCTGGTCACAAGTATCCTTGTGGAAAATACCAAACCCTGAGTCGCCTCAGAGGAATCCATCAAAGTGTGATTGTGTAGATTTTGGGCTAAGATTCTGCAGATTGGTGACATTCCCAGGGTGTACCCTGCCTCTCACAGGTTGGTCAATTGGGATAGACTCTAGCTTATCAGAAGAAAATGAATAGATGGATGGATGGAGGAGTGGTTGACCCACAGAAGATGGATGGATGGATAATTCAATTCAATTCAATTTTATCCAAATCACAACCATAGTTGCCTCAAGGTGCTTTACATTGTAAGGTAGACCCTACAATAATACATACAGTGAAAAACCCAACAATCATATGACCTCTATGAGCAAGCACTTTGGCGACAGTGGGAAGGAAAAACTCCCTTTTAACAGGAAGAAACCTCTGGCAGAACCAGGCTCAGGGAGGGGCGGCCATCTGCTGCGACCGATTGGGGTGAAAGAAGGAAGACAGGATAAAACACATGCTGTGGAAGAGAGCCAGAGATTAATAACAAGTATGGTTGAATGCAGTGAGATCTATTAACACATGATGAATGAGAAATGTGACTGAATACAGTACAGTCCCTCGGACCTGTGCTCAGAAATTTACTGAGCACAGTAAATTTCTGAGCACAGTAAATTTCTGTTTGATAACTGGTAAAAGCTAAACTCTGTAGCTTGGCGCTAACTTTATCTCCTGTCAAGCAGTTAGTATAAAGTTAGTTTTTAAAGATTTTTTATTTTTTTTTGCTTGTTGCCACCAAAAGCAACACTTTACGAGCTGTGAGAAATAGTGGGAAAGACAGGCAAAGCAATACCTGGGGGCAGGCATTCTCCACGGAGGTGAAGGGAACTGCAGAGCTGGGTGATCTTTCTTTTTTGTCATTAGTGTCATTATTTTTTTTACCATACAGGCAGTCATTTGACCTACTGTTAGAAAAAAAATGTTCATTAGTGCGGTTTTAATCTGATCATCTACACAAAACTCTGTGGAGTCATTTATCTTTAAAGAGCTGAGTCACTTCGCCACTTGCATAGTAAACATGTAGTTGCACACAGAATCCAAAGTGTGCTTGTTGAAGTCTCACACTGATTCTGAAGTGAAAAGACTCATTCAGAACCACCTTTTTTTTGGAGAACATCTCAACCCTTCTTGTTTATGCAACAGAAGTGATTTGTCAAATAAAAGATTTGAATGTGTGAGTATGAGAATGGAGGAGAGAAACAGCTTGCCATCCTTCATGATGATAATCTCCTCTCCTCTGTGCTAATGCACATCTCAATATCCCAGGCAACACAAGTGAGATTGTAGTTTATGACAAGTATGGATTGCATAACAGACGCTGTCTAATCCTCACCCTGCAGGCTCGTGAGCATGTCTCCCTTTTACCAAAATGTTCTCTGGTGAAAGATGTCATTACCAATTCTCTCCTGGGTTTAGTGGGTTTATGCTGATTTCCATGGATACAAATTAGTGATAAATAGGAGAGAAAAAAAATGAAGGACAGAAAGCAAAAGGAGGAGAGAGGGGGAGAAATGGTTTGATGCAACGGGGGTATGTTGATATCTTGTGCTTATTCATTCATTATTCAAGCAGCTCTGTGTCTGTTGCCATTCTTGCATTAATGTCAGGAAACATACAGTCCCACAATTTACAAGGACTTGTTGCTCACACAATCCAGGATCTGAGATGAAATGATGACAAAAATGTTAACTTTCATCTTTAAATGTATTTGAGCGTGGTCACATCTGCATAAGGTGAAACCTATTTAACATAACCCTTAACATAACCCAAACTGGGAGTTTGGTACATCAGATGCAGATAAATGCAACTGAATGAAACCTGAAAGTCACTTTAACTTGTTACTTATCAACAGTTTACTGGCACTTACGGACAGAAAGTAATTTGCAAGGTCACCAAACTTCAAATGCACAAGAATTAAAATATTCTTACAATTGCTGCGATGAGAGAATAGGACCTGCAGCTTACCATAAATGCTTAGCTTTGATTTTGAATTTAAAATGAGGTCCCAGCAGATATGCCAGTGCTACTTTTATTTTAATTTAAGTGCACAAATGAGTGGTTGGCTCCCTTCTAATTATTAAGCCACGTCCCCTTCCTTGAGTCTATTTCCATTAGAATAGCTTTAAGTCATGTGAACGAGATAAATAAGTACATTCACATTGATTATATTAATTGAAATGCTTATTTATATAGAGTTAAATGTACCATCCAGTGTAAAGCTAATTAACGTGCTACATCTCATTTACTTAAGCCATACAAAAACTGGGATGCAAAATTGACAGGGGCTTTGTGTAGGACTATTTCTTTAGGTGGTCAGTGACTTTGTGGAGTCTTGAGTCACAGTGATGTTGCTAGGCAACAAAGAAATATTTCTGGACAGAGATTGGCAGGGGAAAGTTTTCCCATCTGTTATAAATGTTATCAGCTGATTAAATAGCTGCTATCAGTTGTTATCACTCCTATAGATACTGCCAGCAAGCAGCCTCCTCTACCAGCTGGTTTGCTTAGTACATCACCTCATATAATCATGGTGCCGATGCCTTGCTGAAAAGACATATAGGAGGAGTGCTTTGAAAGCGCATCAGAAGTCTGCATAGGGAGCTCGGAGGGAATGCCAGTGGCATAAATCAAAGGACTTTCACCCAGGAGACTTGAGAATGTTGTGTTTGAATTTAAATGTTGTTTTGACCTGCTGTTTACTTTCATTTTCGCTTCATGTTTGGTTAGTTTTGGGCAGTAAACCTACTTGATAAGGACGAGGAAAACATCATGGCTTAAGTTAAAATATAGCCTTTTACAACCAAAGCCATGTCAGAACTATGCATGCCCTGAAGGGCTAAGTACAAGCGCAAATGTGTAAAAGGTTACATTTTGATTTGATTTAATCAGAAAAAATATTATGAAGGTATCTAGACAGGTAGCTACTGAATATGGCCCAACTAAAGCTAAATATGAACACAACTAAAGCTAATTAAACAAAACTGACAGGAGTATATTTACATAGCCATTCCATACATCCAAATGTTGAGTTGTTTTCTTCTGGTTAGTCATTTCAGGGTCATGGGGAGCTGGAGCCTGTCCCAGCTGTCATAGAATGAAAGGCAGGGTACATTCTGGGCGGGTTGTTGGTCTGCAGCATTGCTAACACAGACCACTCACGCTCACACCTAGGACCAAATTAGAATCACAGTTTAACCTAACATGTATGTCTCTGGATTGTGGGAAGGAAGCCAGAGTACCCAGAGAGAACTCATGCAGGCACAGGGAGAATATGCAAACACTTAAAGTGGGCCCAGACGGTCGAGTTGAACCCGATTTGAGTCTTGTGTATGTTTGCAATAACTATAAATTTGAAAGAAAAAACAAAACAAAAAAACTCACCAACCTAAAATAGGATTTTTTTCTTGTGCAAGATTCACATGTATCACATTTCAAGAACAAAGCACTTTCACCCAGCTAAGCAGTTCTTTGACGCTCAGGGAAAACTCAGCAGGTAAATATTTATATTGCAATTTAAAGAATCATATAAGATGGAATTGTTAACTAATGAGCACACTAATAGTGAGTCATATCTGTAATCTCATCCTGTTTCTTTCACTAAGAAGATTAGCAAAAATCAAACTGACACCCAACAATACTGGAACATTTAGTACAAACTTTAATTTTCTCCCATCTTTATTACTGTAATTCAATATTTATGTACATCTCAATGTCTTCGCTTGTCCATCTTCAGTTTGTCCAGAATTCAGCAGCTAGGCTGCTAACAAACACTAACCAGCATCACACCTAGTCTCTTTCTTTCACCGGCTTCCAGTGAAATACAGAATTAATAAAAAAAAAAAAAAAGACTAATAACATATGAAATCCTACATGGCCAGCCTCCTGCATATACTGTGTAGCAGACTTGCAAAGATCTTATAACAACAGCCAGCCAGCCACACATTCATCTGATCATGAACCGATCTGTTCATCTCCGTTTTGACTGTTGTGTTAAATTCAAAACTATTCATGTTTTATGTTAGCTTTTCCTAAACCTTTTGTCCGTTACTTTTAGCTGTCCTTGCTTCTTCTGGTGTGTGTATGGAAATGTGTATGTAGGAATAAATGTTGTATGTCTGGACATGTGCACTTAACTTCAATGTGTTTTTAAAAAGTGCTTTTTTTTTTTTTTTACTAAATAACGATCATCAAATTTGTGATTGATGGGTCAGAGTTTCCTAAAATATTAGATTTGGAATTAGTTTATTACTACAGCTGTTTTAGAGGGCTGGAAAAGTGCTTTTGTAGCCTGTTCCCTTTGAGCTCAGAGTCCAGTGTGTTTGGGCAGGTGATGTCAGGTATGTGAAGTCAAAATAATTTTACTTCAGTGCCAAGTGCTGAGAGCACATGCTATTCAAGCACGTTCCCTTCAATACCTCCAAGGAAACATCTTTGAAAAGTGTTTTGCAGAAAATATAGTGCTGTGGACCTCGCATTTAGAACTAACCCTTGCAAGTTGTGCTTGGCCCTGCTGTGAGTGAAAGGCAGTTACAGCCTTGCACAGAACTTCCAATCTTGAATAGGGATTAGTCTATGTGGAGTCCAGGTAGATTTTTAGCTCCATCTGTCAAGGCAGGGCATAGCTAGGTTTTATCTCAGACAGCACATCTTTGCAATATAATGCTTGCACTTTAATAGTCCTCACTTGTTTTGAATTTGTACAACTGGAAAGTGAACTAGTAATATCTTGGGTCATTTTAGGTAAAGCCACAGTCATTTTTTCTTTATCTAAATCTCTCACATAGATAATCTAACTGTCCCAACTCAGAGCTGAACAGGAGGACTCAGATTGTACAAAATGATAAAACTCAAGGGAGGAGAGGTTTGGAGTGAGAAATACAGGGGGCAGGTGGTGCACTGGAGACTTGATAGATTCAATTTTATGGCTAAGCGGAATTTAAAATTCATCACATAGCCTATGGTGTAGAGATCACAGCAAACCTACCTTTTGCTTCTGATGTGAACGGGTAGCAGAGGAAAAAAAGCCTGATGGCATACAGGAAAAATAAGTACATTTACAGCAGGAAATTACACACGCTTGGTCGTGGCGTTAAAGGATTAGGATCTGTAGATGAACTTACCGACTGGATTAGTGCTCTTGTTGCCAGAGGCTGCATCTGACTTCTAATCTGTAGCTTTTGTGAAAAAGGGAGCAGAGTCACACAAAAACATCAGGGCAAGGCAGTCGTGCCTTAGATCCCATCACAGTGTTCAAAACATGACTCTGTGATTAAGCTGTCATGGAGAATACTGTTGTATCAACCCAACACTCTGCTAGAGGCATGGTACACGCCGGACAGGTCACCAGTCTATCACAGGACTAACACAGACAGACAGACAGACAACCATTCACGCTACCCGAACAATATATATACATTTGCAATTTGATCTGCAATCAATCAATGACTGTTTCTCGGTTGATCTTGTGTGTATGTGATAGATTGCTTACTGACGTGCAAACATCATTTAGCAGAAAGAAGCCGCTGAAAATGCCACCCAGCGATTTCCCCCCTACGCCGTTTCACTTCATCTCCATCTCAACCTGTTGGCGCGACTTCTGTCCTCCCGCCCTTTGCAGCCATGGAGATTGAGGTGTGTAATTAAAAATATCTCCCCCTCCTCTGGCTCTCTCCTTACTGCTGTCAATTAGCAGCTGTTGGATCTGTCTGCACTGATGTCGAGTGTTGCAGGCTGCAATGCCATACGTTGTATGCTTGCTCTTGTGTGTATTTTTACATGCACGCGACGGAGAACGTGAGAATCTGGAAAAAGCAGAGCGATAGACCGTTGCTTTGTACTGTAAGTCTGCAATCCTGCATTCAGACTACAGCATATATTTTCTTTGGATGTCTTTCAGCAGTCTTTACATGCTGTATATTTAATCAGTGGTCCAAATTCTTCATCTATGGGAAGCTACCAGTGCTCTTTCCTGCTTTGTTAAGGCAAAGTAAAGCAACCGCATGTCCAAATTACCCCCCTGTGCATTCTTTCTCCCTTGTGAAGATGAAAGAATTAGTCTATTGCGGGAACTTTGCCTGCATTTATTATGCATTATCACCTGGATCAGGGATATCATTTTTCACTGTGGCACAGCTTTCGCTGCGATTAAAAATTCTCTTTCTGTTTAAATAACCCCTTGTCTCAGATTGACAGAACTACATTGCTTTCCAAATCCGCTTGAATTTTGTTCTGCACTATATTTTACTCTGAGCTGGTTAATTTTGGCTCTAAATCTCTCAACTCTCTTTCTATGGTATTCACTGCGGTTCACTCAGGGACACGCACACTGTCAGAGTCAAGCGTTTTTGTGTGTGCTAACCACCATGGGAGCTTCGTACGTCAGTCGCAGCACCCCTGACTCTGCTGTCAGTGTGTCTAATTAACACTCCTGTGTGGTACTGATGCTACACACTACTTTTTACTGAGACACCTGCCCTGTGACACATTTAGCGGACTGGAGCAGGTGATTGTCAGCAGACATTTTACATGGGGATACGACCTAAAAACTAAGCAATACTCTTAGCTGATGCTAAGATCAGGGGCAGCAGGTGTTTGAGCGAGAATCAGCAGGTATGACATAGTCATGCCCAGGGGTTGCTGCTAGCGCTGGTGGGTCCACATGCATAATATTACGCATAAACAGATGGATGAGAGCATGACAAAGTCTGGCAGATGACAGAAATGAAATAGTCTGTCTGCGATTTAATGTATTTTCTTTTAAAAATGTTCCTCTCCGTCTGCCGGAACAGTATAATGATGCTTTCTTGCCAAAAGGTTTGTCAGGAAAGATGCTTGTGAATCTGCATTTACATTTTACAGAAAGACTTATCATAATCATCGTGCTGCTGAACACGTTTAACTGTGAGTGTGCAACGAAGGGAGGAGGGCAGAGATATTCTGCATGTGTAAACATGTAAATAGCTTAAATTATTATCACTTAGAGTGGTTTTAATCATGTTTTATTAATTGTAGTTTTTTTTTTCGTGTGCATGTTTGCGGATGCTCGTGTGCCCTCTTATGTGCCGTCACCAGTCATGCCAGCTTGCTCTGACCCTTCTGACACAGTGTCCCTGGCTCGCATCCAAGTAGCCTGCAGTGCCATCCTCTCTGCCTGCACAGTCTCACACAACTCCATGACTCATTGCTCAGCTGTGGTCATTTTTTTCTGTTATCACCACTTAAATGAAGGCATACTCAACGTGTTTTCATTCCTGAAATGGCTTACTGATACTTTGTCAAACCTGCTGGTGACTCAAAAGAAAGGTATCTTTTGTTTACAACAATAACAACCCCCAACATAAAAAAAGGCATTGGTTTAGAGGATTTTTGCAATATAATACAGGTTTTATGTATGTACTGTGTGAAATAGAGCCAGGGCAGTTTTAAGCAGAAGATTCCTACATGGCTTCACGAGGATCATCATCATGAGTGCAACTTTCAGCTTTGCTCTTGTGCCGATCATATTTATTCGTATTGATCTATACTTGTTGTAATTTATTATAATTTGTGCATCATCATGTTATTGCAAAAATCCCATTGAAGCTCTTTTATATACTTATTGAGCTATTTGTCGTTTGGCGGTAAAGTTGTCAAGATGCTAGACTTCAGTACTGATACCGAGGAAAATACCCGATACTGGATAACATTATCAGTATCATGGGGGGGATAACAAAAGATTAAGAGGCATTATTTCTTATATAAACAACAGAATGATACAGACAATAACTCAAGGGACAACACTGTTTTTAAGTAGTCTGACATGGTACGGAAAAATACGGTAACATACTCAACACATGACATATTACACCATCAGTGCTGTGCTTCAGCTGACATGGCACCATATTTTTGTTGCAGCTCGATGATGCTAGATTTTTCTCAGCTTAAATCTGTGACTTTAAGAGAAACTGATAAATTAACACTATCTATCAATGTTACAGGACTGGTAATGTTGAGCTGAAATAATCTTATAGCTTAATTATTAGCCATAGCCACTAACGACGATGACTCAAGAGTGACTCGCTAATAACGGAATGCTAACTTTTACACGCGCACACGTGGTCTGAGGCTAAGGTGGATGATAACTGTTTAGTACTTAAGCGTTGCTGATACAGGAGCTTTACTGACCTCTTGAAATTCCTCCTAAAGTGTGTTGTAGTGTTGTGAACACCAGCTACTTCAGCTGAGAGTGAGGGGAGGTGCTGTGTGAAGTTGTGTGTCAACTGGATGAGGCGAAGATGGCACTATTGCCACTGTTGCAAATGAGTATCTAATTATATCTTCTTTTTTTTTGTGACAAACCTAGCAGGAAGTGCCATCGCCAGACTGCTTTGAGACTTTAGAGAAGTTGAATGTTTCTGTATTTGCTTAAAACTCTTTATTTTTTTGTTATTCATGCTACCATACACTTGTGCATATTTTCCAAATTCATTAGCAAATGTAAGCTTGTTAGCAAGGGTTACCAAGGTACTGTTGCCATGTGTCAGCTAATTTAATTCAGAGACATTATGAATGAGACATGTGGTTTGCAAAACATTTTGAGTAAAAATCCATGGGACAATTAACAAACGCCAAAGACAGTGTTTGTCCTGCACCTGTGCCCGAATAGCTAATCAATAGCTGAACCAATTTATATGAGAGCAAATTCTGCTGTTGCTTTGACAGGTGCACACAGTTGAGGTAACAGGCATAGCTAGTATCTTGTGTATCATACTTGTTTCTTGGCTTACCAAATCCATTACATGGATTAGCATATCATTTGTTAAATGATCTTAATGTCTAATAACCACGAGTTAAGGCTTGAGTCCTGAGACACGGATACGTTTTGTGGTAGTGTTGGATGACCGGTAAAGAGATCAGCTGGCACACCATGTGAGCTTATCTGTCAATTTTTGATTTCGCTGTTAAATAAGAGCTTGTTTAAGCGAGTCAACAATGTTTGCCATGTGCTCCATTCTTATGTGCTTTTTTGCTTTGAGTGGATGCTTGAATATTGTTTTTTGATATCTGATCTGAGAGCTGTTTGCAATATTTAACCTGAACCAGAGTGTAGTGGGTAAAATCTGATACAGCTCATGCATCAGCAGTCAGGTTGTAACTGTGATTGAGGACACTGATTAATGGGAGTTTGGAGTTTAAAGATTTTGAACTGGCTTAAAATGAAACACATTATAGAAGTTTTGACTTATATAAGGCTGTGCTGCCAATTTTCTCACAACAATTATTGACAGAATTTAAAGGCACAACCACCAGGTACTATTTTAGTACCTACTTGGTCAACGAGTCGAGCATCAATAGACTGCATGCCACTGATGGGACAAAGAGTGGGACTATTGGATGAGTCTTGAGAGTGACTTCAAGAATCAAACCCACAAATGAGGGAAATCGAACCAACATAGTCGTCTAGTGACGAGGTGCATACATTTACCATTAGTATAGCAACAAGTTTACCATCGCCTCGATGGCCTCCGTTGTTGTGTTATCTTTGAGTTGCATTACTCCAAAAGACTTGCATTGCTATAACGACCCCACCCATATAAAGGTGGTACTCAGTTATAATGGAAAATGTCAGAAACAGAGTAGGTGCTAGTGGAAAAGAGGCAATGGTGATATGGGTTTTAATATTCAGGACAGAGCAAGTCAAAATGTAACTTTATTGATTACCTGCTAAACATGACATTGAAAGTATGAAGATGGTAGCGTGAGGGTATTAGCATGTACAATGCACAACTGAAGGACAGAGTGCATCAGTTGTGCACTCTGATGCACTCTGCATCAGAGTGCAGAGTGCACTCTGCACTCTGCAGAGTACAGAAGATGTATAATCTGACTTGATAGTAGCTGCTGGAAAGCTACAGGCCTTTACAGCCAATACTTGAGAGAATGATGAATTAAAAGTTCTGCTTTTTCTTTTTTTGCTTTACATATAATCAGCTGACAGTTATGACATTCTGAGATGTATGCCGTATCACATGCATTTTCCGTTGAAAAATAGGGCCGGTAGCTGAGCAGAACGTGCTCTATATCTCCTAACAGACACTGGTATTCACTGACTTCTCTAACACCTTCAGATTGTTTGAAATCATGAGTGACAGAGTGGCAGAGCGTGGCAAGTTGCTCTCATGTGACAGCCAAAGATGAATCATTTAAAGTGCTCGTTTGTGGCCTCACAGAGCAGTGTTTTCTGGACTATTAGCTACACAAGCAGCATTAGGCAGATGAAGCAGACTCTCCTCATATCTCACCATACGCCTGAGGCAACACACAGAGGGTGAGACTTCAAAGTATTCAGATAAGGAGATAAACACCTCATGCTGAACTTGAGGAACTTTGACAGATTTATCAGAACAAAGAGTCCTCTGTCTAGCTGCTGAGGGACAGATTGCCTATAACTCAATTTGGTCATCAGTTTGCATGCATTGGCTTTTGTTTGCCGTGTTCATAAAATGGCAACCTAATCTGTTGTTACCCCTATAAACACACTGTCTTTTCTTCCCAAACCTAAACTGTGTTTTTTTCACGATAGGTGGTGACGGAGGAGATGCTAACCTGCTAAACACAGGATGAGTGTGGGAATGTCAGGGTGGAGGGGGGAGGACGAGGAGGTTAGTCTGTTTATGTGAGTGTGCGTGTTTGTGTGTGCGTGTGTGCGCATAACTGGTTGTTGCTGGGGGGGAGGGGGGGTGTTGCCTGTGGGACCTGCCTCTCAGTGTAATTGAAAAATGTGACCTGGAAAATGTTTGCCCAGTGGAGCATGAAAGTTACCTCCACAGCAATGGTGGCATGCTCAGAGGCGGCTCACCTGGCCCCCTGACAGGGAGAGCCTCGTATTGGGTGGAAGCTCACGTTAAGAGCCACTTTATCCCTCCACCACAAGCAGAAACATGCATTATTTAAGAGAACTAAAGAATCCCAGATTGACCGAGGAATAAAAAAGGCGAAAATTCAAATGGAATCTCCACCTTTAAGCTGTGAAAGGAATGACCTCAACAAGGGCACTTGGCGTGCCTAATTGAATGCATGGAAAGTATTCTTTAAAACACCTGCATGAAAACAGTGTTTTTGCTGATTAGAAAGTAGTTAAAATGCATCACTACAGGGAAAAACACTGGAGAACATTGTTGTGTCTCAGCATATCTGACAGTCACTAAGTCGGTGATAAAATACATTAGAAAGAAAAGCACCTCTGTTCTGCACACCCTGCATCATTGTCATTTACTCTAAACCATTATTTCAGATAACACGTGTCTTCATGCTTTGACAGATATGAGGACATATGACAGCGCCCGGAGTACTTTAGCAATATAGACAAACTAAATATAAAAAAGTGAAAAGTCAGCACAAGATAGCGACGTGATATACATTTTAGGTCCATTGTTGATACACGGTTACCGGCTAAGAATAGTTTAACGTACTCTTAAGAAAGTGAATGTTGACCACTACTGTGTTTAAATGGGAGAGTGGGAGATACTGATTGCACAGGAGCAAGAAAACGCTAGAGGTAAACAAAGGATATTGTCAGTGAAAGGTCTAAAGTGTCTTAGAAGATGAGCATTCACCCCAATCACACAGCAGCCTGTGGGGATACATACTAAGCAGAAGACTGCAAGGCAGATGTAAACAGTGACAGATTCAATGAGCCTGAACAAAACAAACAAACAAACATCTAAACAGCCTATGATAATGGCTTACAATAGAAATCACATTGTTTAAAGTTCTAATAAAAACAATCTGTTTGCAATTTGTGTCTCGCTTGCAATTTTGTTTTCTTTCTTTCTTTTTTAAGACAGTCCAATCCAAGATGTGAGATTGATGCCACGGGAAGGGGAGGGGGGGAGTGGCATCAACCAGGGAGGTAAGATCTCAGCCACGTTGGTCCATTGGCCAATGATTGCTGGAGGTTGCTGGCTGTCGCCGAGTGAAAATGGTCACAAAGAGGATGCTGCAACAAATAGATTCTTGTGATTATTTTGATGGCTCGCAGATTGCCATAGTCTCGTGTAGTCTTCATGGAAGACACTGACTTGTCTTCAAACACTAACAACTACTTGTGACTTAGATTGGACTATTTTACATCAAAGTATAAAGTAAAATTGTTCTTAATTTCCAGTCGCGCTGGTAGCAACCAAAGCAAGTGAAAAAATAATTCTAGTGAACCAGTGTATACCTTTTTGTGACCAAATTTACCAAATGACTGCCAGCAACCTCAAGCAACCACTTGGCACTCAGTCAAAGAATACGCATTTCCTCTGGGATCCTGTGTTAGCCGAGGGACTCGGGCTTTAGCAGTTGATTTCTCTGGTCGGTTGGTTCCACTGTTGGTTCCTAGACGGTCGCTTACTGCTGACTGAGACCTAAAAGGAATGTGCTTTTTCCAAAAATGAAATATTGACAAGAACACTTGTGTAAAGCTGGGTATATATAGAAGCCTGAATCGCAGGTTACTGAAGTTAAGGTGGACGACTGAAAATCAGGGGTCTGAAAAAAATTAACTAATTTAAATTCATCCCTGGTCACCAAGTTCACTCAAACCATTAGACTCCTAAATGTGTTGATGTAACAACTAGCAGACCAGTTGGGATGTTTTATTGCACTGAAGTGATGGCCACTTTTAAAACGACAGGTGCAGAAAGTCGTTTACATACCAGCCACACCGGCTCTTTTTCTACACATCTTTAAAACGTCCTCCTTTCTCATATCTTTACATTATGTTAAAATGTGGAGTAAGACTAATGCAGCACCAGTATAATGATAGCGGCTGTGTCTTTGATTTAGTTTTCAAAAATAAATGAATCAAAAAACAAAAGCAGAAATCTGTTTTTCCTCTACTTGTAATGCTTACGATGCCACTACCCCTAATATGTCCTATGAATCTCATACTTTAAATTGCCACATGATATCCCTGAAAGTAACCCATAAGTGCCTAACATGGCAACATTTATAATATGACACTGGGCACCGAGAGGGAAGCTAACTGAGCTTGTTGGCCCCACACAGTACTAAAGCAAATGCTTCTGGGCCACTGAGGGGAACAAGCTAATTATGGATTGACTCTGTGTAAGAGGGACTTGTGCTTCTGTCTTTAATGAGGAAATTTGCATCTTCCATTAAACTGATGTATGTGTGCATACATCGCATTATAGAATATTACATATGAGCTGGAGGAGTACATTTGTGAGGTTCTACCTCCCACATAAGCCGCTGCTCAGAAAGACCAATTCATCTGCCTTGGGCCGTCTGTGACATTTCCTCTTGGAACATTTAGATTGTTAAAAATCGCTTGAGTTACGCAAAAGTTATTCAACTACTTAGTTGGAATGTAAACGTGAAGCAAAAAGATTCAGTTTTATTGGAGGAAACGTTGCGTGAGCGTTGCTTCTTTACCATGTGTATATCACTGCTGCCACCATCACCATCAGCTCCTACAACCCTACATGAGATAAAGAAAAGCCATATCAGGTAATGTATAAATGAGGGTACAAACAAGCTAGTAAACAGCGTGAATCTAATTAAAAGATAATGTCAGCCATTTTGTCACAAATGTTTCTGCTGCTATGGGCCTATCTTTTAGCCCTAGGGCTCCCTATCTGTTGAGGACTATTGCTCTCTTCTTGCAGGCTGTATCTTTAGTTGTGCTGCTATCTCCATTTCCGCACCTCAGACTATAGCTTCCCGACTTGGTGGTATTTCTGCTGGCCGTCATGCTTGACTGTGCTGACCCAGTATTTCTCTCTCTTCGACACCAAATGTCCTGTTTAGTTTCTTGCATAAGCTTCAAAATACACTTCTGGTAGCAAATGGGGACCTTAATCAGGAAGCAGCTGCGTATACGTTTACATACTCTGATGAGCTTTGGTGTACTGCATGCTGCAGTAAGGCCCAATATAACATGATTTTAGTTTTTTCTTTTCCCAAAGTCCTCCTCAATATGGAAATCATAAAGAGAAATACAGTACATTAAAATTCTGTGTCTGGAAACCCTGTATTTTGCACCCCACTGAATACGCCTCCAGACTTCCATTCTCTTTGAGGATGGCTAGACTTTACGCAAACATGTCTTCTAGGAGGATGAAATCTCTGACAGGAGGATTGACCAGGCCTATCTCCAGAGCAGCAACTGCACGTTCAGAATGAACATCACCCCGCTAACTGGCCGCTGGAGGGGAACTTGAAAGAACAGGAGCACTGACGCACCTCTGAAGATGGTTTAGCATCGACCACTGACAGCTGACTTCAAAGACCCAGTTATGAACATGACAGGCAGCCTGTGCAACAGCCTTTGAATCCAGTGCACATTTTTATCAAGAATTTATGGTGTATTTAGAAGTGATTTTTTATTTTTTTTTTGCAGCACCGGGAATTTGATTTGACTGTACATTTCTTCGCTGACACGGTAACTCTCGCAGGTTTCTTCTTGATGTTGATATATATGGGACTTGCATTTTCATGAGTGCATGATGTTATTCCGCATGGCAGCTGTTGATATTAGCGCCTTTGATTCCTGAGGAGATCTGAAGAAATGCTGCAGAGAAAGCCCCCCAAGGCACGAGTTGTTTATTTGCCCAGATATATATTAATCCAATCAATTTGGCTCAACTCACACCTTGTGGAGAATTGTAATGGAGCAGATGGATACAGAGTAAAAA
>VURO01019811.1:20078-40319 GCA_015108175.1 Pelvicachromis taeniatus
GGAAAATGGAAAAAAAAGAGTAAAAAAAAAAAAAAAAAGGCATTTATTTTGGCACA
This sequence comes from Pelvicachromis taeniatus, assembly GCA_015108175.1. Lineage (NCBI taxonomy): Eukaryota > Metazoa > Chordata > Actinopteri > Cichliformes > Cichlidae > Pelvicachromis > Pelvicachromis taeniatus. Next base: position 20,135 of record VURO01019811.1, read on the forward strand.
TTTAATGTACATCCATAATTTGGTATCCACACGTTCAAAGTGGCCCACCTACAGTTCTGTGATGTGATACTCAGCTGCTTTTCACTGTTGTTTATTCAGATATGCAGTAAAATGAGCATGGCAGTAATTACATTTAGGTTCTTTTCAAAATAGACAGGTCTGACATATAATCTGTTTGAGTTAGATGTAAATGATTTTACAAATAACTTGGAAAAATGAAAGTTGTCCGGGACCAAAAAATGAAGGTCTAAAATGATCTTTTTTTCTTGTTCTCAGTGCATATCTAATTTTCTCCATGTCCGTGACCCCTTTTGCTGCATTGCGCGCAGATGGCCAATTAAAAAAAAAGAAAAACAAATAGAATAAACGCAAACACGGTATTGGGTGACCTTTTCAATCAGGTTTCTCTTTCTTATGTATTGCCCTTCTCTAAAGTCACTCTCAAGATCACTGGTGGTGTATCCAATTCTTTCACTCCATAAAATATCAGCCCTCGAGACATGGTCCCATAGTCTTGTTTGTATGAGAGGGCGGTGATATGTCTGAGCGTGAGGCCATGTGTGAGTGCGTATGCGTGTGCCCAGGCATGTGTACTTGTGTGTGTTGCAGTGTCATCCCTCCCTGGAAAATGACTTATTAAAATGAAATTACGCAGCGCCCTGACCCATGGCAAACGGCATGAGCCGCAATTTGTCTAGCAGTTGAGCTGTGAATAAAATCTGATTGGCAATAATTTCGCTTTGCTGTTGATATCGCATCCCATCCTCCACGTCTTTTCTTCTCCCCCCATTCCACCCTCTCACCAGCCCCTTGCCTTATCATGGATGTGTTGATCTAAGGGTGAAATATTACTAATATGGTGAACCAGGGTCAGTGAGCAGAGCAGTGGGATGATGGCAAGTGGGTGGTTGTGAGGTTAAGGATGGATTATATAAAACAGGAAGCGCTTGTGGTAACGTTTAATGCTAAAACCCACTACTGATCTCTGGTAAGAGACTGAAAAACCATATGTGTGACTGTTTGTGTATTAGTGGGTTGCTCAGAAAGTGTGTGTGAGTGTAAATCTGCACAACCTGAACAAAGTGCATTTAGTTTTTTAAGCAGTTGCCTTATCTACATGTCCTGAGTGCATTTTTTAAGTGTCTGGTTGTCATTAGGATTAATGAATTTGCTTTAAAAATGGTATTTGCAATGATCATCTCTTTAAGCAAAAAAAAAAAGAAGAAGAAATTAAAGAAATAGCAATAGCACTTTTTAATTTATGTCATTTGTCCAGTTAAATACATGTATTTTTCTTCATATTAAACACAAACTAAAGGAAAAGCTTATATGATACAGGAAATGATGGAGGTGGATAATGGAGGCAGGGAGTTAAAGACCCTAGTGCAATGGTGGCCTTAGACAGGTTGATGTAGCTCTGGCAATGAGCAGCTCATAAAAAGTGCTATCCATAGGCCTTAGGAAGATATTCTATCTCTCTGCTGCTAACGGCACAGCCTAAAATCACCTGCTCCATCAAAGTCAGGCCCCCCTCTACAACATAAAATGCACCAGGAAAACAGCAAGGAAAACAATAAGACTGTGTGTGTGTGTGTGTGCAGTGCACACTTTGTGAGGAGGCATTTGCTTTATTTAACAGGAGAATTGGGATGCTCAGTGCAAAGCAAGTGGTTATGAAAGTACTGTATTTTTTTGAGTTTATTGAAATTCTAAAATGTCATATTAATCTGTCTTTTCACATTTGTGATAGTAATATGAATGTGTTTTAGCCTGCTTGGTTTTATTGCTATTGGCTGTTTTTGTTGTTTTGGGTCCAACAAAGCCCACCTCTGTTGTAGTAAAAATAAGACAAATAACAGAATCGTCAACAATTAAAAAACAATGTATTCAATTTTCAGCTATTTAGTTTTTCCTATTTTCCACTCCCTGCATAACTGTTAGTCCACAGAAAAACATATTTATGGATATGCCACTGCAACAGGGCCTGGAGGTTGCTAATCGAAATGCAAGAAGGGGGTTTGAAAGTCAGGTCTTGGATGGATACGAGATATAACAAGATGTACATAAATAAGGCTCTACAGCCTGCCAAAAAGAAGCTTTGGTTGCTATAGGCTGAAGACATACAACAGAGGCACAGAGGTCAAAAGAATAAAAGGATTGTTCTCAAAAGACCCATATTGTGTCTGCAGTGGAGGAGCAGCAAAAGACTCACCCAGAAATGAGACTGGACAATACTTGAAATATGTGCAGAAGAATAATAATCACAAAACAGCTCTCAACAACAGAAAATCACCATAAAAGAAGACTTGGTCCTTAAAAAGCTGGAAAGGGCCTGGGGTGGACTTGAACTACAGAATGGCTAAACAAACTAACAAAGCTCACCTAAGAGCACAAATGAGTGAACTGCTAGCAACAGGTACTCATTCAGCTACGCTAACACATTGCAGAGTCAATAATCGGCCCCTCCACAACATGAAGCCCCTCACTGCAAGCTGAGCAGGCACATGTGCTGAGCCATGAGCAAAGCTCAGAAGATCATTAGGACCAATGTTACCTATCCAAAGCACCACCTACTGAAGAGAGTATGTAACCGAGACGCTAACGCAGAGGTTTCAAACATAAGGCTGGGGGACCAGAACTGGCCAAAGACTCCAAGCCAAACTACTTGACGGCTTTAAAAAATATTAAAGATGACATAGATTTTAGACTTAACTGTTTTTTCATAGGTTTTACAGTTTTTCCTACTGATAAACACCATCCATTATACACTGAAGTAAATAAATAATAGATAAACCATTCAGTGACAGAAAGTTCCTGTTTTATCTGCTATAGAAAATTTCTTGATGATTTCTTTATCGTTTATAAAAACTGAGATATATTGTTGAAATTGCACTTCTTTTTTATATTAAAATGTCTCAAGGATTACATGTGTGATTAAACGTCTTTACACTGTGAGAAAGAGGAGTTTCACTGATCTGGCTAAGCTAGTATAAGGCCCACAGTGTAAAATGAGTTTGACATTCCTGCTCTAATGCTAGGCAGACCAACCTGAGTGGTTCCCTGGACAGACTGTAGGAAAATCCTCAATCCCACATATGAATACTGTAGTGTTTGCCACAAGGTCGACAGGAAATCATCAAGAATTCAATGCATATGTGACAAACATCATTCCAAGGCCATCGCTCAAGCCTTCACGACGTGTATCATATACCAAGATGATTTACTGTCTCTCGTGCTCTTCTGCAAAGGCCTGAACCTGCTGAACCAGATCACTGCAATGAGTGGGTATGGGTAGAGATTCAGAAGTGGACTGACCATCAGACACCACTTGAACACTGATCACACTGATCCCCATGAAAATTGGAACACAAGGGACTTGTGATCCCAAAGCTGAAAAGTCGAATCAGTACATTCTAGGTGGCTCATAGAAGTGTGCAAAGGTCGGGTACACAAAAATTCCACACAAATTCGTGTACGTGCTTGCATATCTACCATTCATGTCTATTGAGAGCAAAACATAAACAATTTGTACACGGTTATTATCAAGCTTGAAGGAACGTTCTTAGTCATGCAACATGTATAAGCTTCTTTTCCTGCTTCTTTTTTAAGTCAAGATGTTTTATCTTTTTCGGGAACGCCTTTGGGCAACACAGCAGGGAGAAGAGGAAGGAGATGCATGCAGACTACACTGTCAACAACAATGAATTTAAAGGAAAAAAAACTGTCTTGCAAACAACTGAACCTCTAAATGGAAGAAAAGGGATGCTCAGGTGGTGACTATAAACCTTTAAAAAGTTCAATTGTGATCGAAGTTAAATGTTCCTTAAAATCTTGGTGGAGAAACTTTTTTTTACAGTCTACCAAAAATAAGGGGGGGGGCTCCTTTAATGTCCTAACTCAGCAAGAACAAAACAAAGCTCAGCCCACATAATTCCTTTGATCAAGCCTCCTGAGTTAGAAATCATTTTGACTAATAGTTCACTTACGTGTCTCTATATACTATGATGTTTGGAGAGGTTCATAACACTAATAGCTTTGGTGGGGGTGGTGGTGGTGTGAGGGTGGGAGGAGACGTCTGTCAGAAAGGACAACGGAAACTTATCTAATTGTGAGTTGTGAAACCGGGAGCTGTAAAAGCAACAGAACAATCACAGACATTATTGGTACCATTACAATCACCATCGAGCCCACTGTCAAGTGTCCTCCATTGCTTCTAAAAAGAAAAAAAAAAATGTCTCCATCAACACTGATATCTCCTGACCTAGAAGCACAAATTGCTTGCTTTAAAGCTCTGGAAGCTCGTAACCTTAAATTAACGCATCATGATCTTAAATGTCTTCCTCCCACTTTGAACTATTTTCACCAATCGTAACTATTTGGAGGTGAATCTTGTGGCTACTTTTAAGGTCATGCTGTTGTCATCTGTCACATGACAATGGGGGTACTTTGCGTCTCCACTTGAGTCTTTCTCCAGAGACAGAGAACTTAAATTTCCTTTCAGAGCTAATAGAAATTTAACTCTGCCTATAACTCCGCTGAGACCTCCGGGCTCGACACTAGGCAGGGCCCTGGAGGAAATAGCTTCAGATGTCATTTACTTTACTGTTCTCTTCTTATCTCTTTCATTTCTTTCCCCTTCCCTGCTCCCATATCTTTTCATGATGTTTGCTGTCATTGGAAGTGGCTGGAGTGGCCACGTTGCAGAAATATTGATTTCTTCCTTGCCTTCCTTTTTTCCTTTTTCCCCTCCAATCCTTCCAATTCCTTAAATCCCTCCACCTCCTTTTCATTTCCTGTGTTGCATCTGAGTCTTTATGTTGACGCATGAGCAGCCTGCTTTACTGGTCGCCCATCCTGCTTCATTCTTTTTTACGCTTACTTTTTTTTGTTCTTCTGTCTGCTGATTTTTTTTTTTCCCCCACAAGCTTGATTCTGACATTGTGTTGTGGCTTCACTGTCTTTAAAAGCACTCTCCATTATAGGGTGGCTGACAACTGGAGGTGTAGCGGTGCAGGGGGAGATTTTCTGCTGCCATCACTTCACTGTATTCTTCCTTGCATCCGTCAAGGCAGCAGAGGCCCGTGTTCAGGCACTTGGCTCTTTGTCGACCTCAGGCACTGACAACTCATTCCCCCTGACAACACACAAATAACTTTTGCTATTAGTGAGGTCACAAAGTGAAATGTCTTTTTTCAGAGCATGTTGATACACATCTTCTCTTTGTGAAGAATAAAGAAATGGTTAAGCATTTTTGTTGGTAAAGTGTAAGTCCTTGAAATTGAATAAAGGTACTGTATATTAATATAGTAATATATACAGTACAGCATTATTTAAAAAAAAAAAACTGTCAGTGTTGGGCGCCTGTAGGTGGAACTGTAGGGCATCCTGCACTGTAAGATTTTGTATCCACTGCCAAATATACTGTAACTTCCTCGTAGCTTCCTTTTAGTATTTATTCATGGGACAGAACAGGTTTTATAATGACTCAATCAGGTGGAAATTATTTCACAACCCTGTTTTCACTAGTATGTTTAATTAATTGATATATTGAAAACTTTCGGTACTGGATAGTTGCACAGATCCCAAACGTGCAATCCAGTGACCGTGAAAGCCATTTGATTACAGTGAACTGCCATGTTCAAGAAACCAGTTTGAGATGATCTAAGCTTTGTGAAGTAACAAGTCATCCTGCTGGAACAAGCCACCAGAAAATGGTACACAAAGGTCCACAAAAATAATCAGGTCGGCTGTGGCATTTAAATGATGCTCTGTTAATACTAAGGTGCTCAAAGTATGCCTACAAAACATCTCCCACATCATTACACTACCAGCCTAAACCATAAAGGCTGGATGGATCCATGCTTTCATGCTGCTTGCACCAAATTCTGGCCCTACCATCTGAATGTTGGAGCAAAAACATTTCGACACATCCGCCCAGGCTGAGCTTGTATGAGTTAGCCTTAGTTTCTTTCACTTTATTAGCCCACAGGAGTGGTTGTAGCTGTTGTAGCACATCCACTTCCAAGGATTAATGTGTTTAACATTTAAAGATCTATTTTTGCATACCTTTATTATAATGTGTGGTTACTATTGAGTTACCGTTGCTATCAGTTTGAAGCATTCTGGCTGCTCTTCTTTGACTTCATCAATGCAAGACCTCATCATTATCACACAAAACTGCTGCTCGCTGGATATTTTCTCTTTTGTGGACCATGCACTGTAAACCACAGATATGGTTGTGTGAGAATATCTCAAACAACCATTTCTATGTATGTCCTCTCAATGTTCGGTTTGCCAGTGCCAGACAATTTCCGAGAAATTTAAAGTACCTCTATATTGACTATTGCCTTAATGCAATATATTTAAGGAACAACTTCCTTGGTATAAGATGGTTCCAAAGAAGCTGGAAGAGGGTGACCAGGGAGTTTTCAATCCACTCTAATATATTAGATGAAATAAAGCGGGAAGTTTTAAAATGGGAAGGATATTACAATTTGAAGCTTACTTGTTCTTTTCACCGATCAAATAAAAATTCACTGTCATAATCTGAATACATTTGAGAAATTTTGCATTATTAGCCAGCAATTGTGTTTCTGTAACCAATGTGAACATAACTCTGAAATCCTAGTAAATAGTAGGTGATTTTGGGTACCATGCCATTGCATTTGCTCTCATTGTGAAGCACCTTGAAGTACCAAAACATGTACTTAATGGTAACACACCTACCTCGCTCCCCCAACCGCCACCACCTCACACACACAAAAACACACACTAAATAAATAAATATTTTCCATATGATAGAAAGAAACGTAGTTTACCCCAAGCAACTTCTTTATTCTGGTGCATTCCCCATGCTCAAAGATACATATCAGTTGCTGTAACTGCTTTGTTTGATTACTGATGCATATTGACAATAATGACTTCCCACCAAGCAGATGCCCAGAGTCTGCTACTGAAGAGGACATTAGCATTGTAGCTTTACTAGTTCCCATTAGCAGTAAACAAATGCACCTGTTTCTGTTTACCATCTCTGCTATATTGCCTCTGACAACACACCGACGCCAAGTCATAAACACAGAGGAGGAGCAATTCATCTTTATTGCACGCAATCATTCTAAATATGCACATGGGCTATCTGGCCCTCTAAGACAAGTAGTGTGGTAGCCAAATAATAACCCCCTTTTCCCATACACACCTTTCCTGTTGTGACTCGGGTTCGTCATTTTGCCTGAGCGATCCCACTAGCCCACAATGAGGAAGTATGTCAAACTAAGCCACATGGGTTTATAGTGACTCTTTTTTTTATTTATTTTTTTGTCTGTTCCAGTTACCTGTGTGTCTACCATGTTAACAGCAGGTCCTATGCTACACCATTTACAGTAGTTTTGTGATATATTGGCTTTTATTAGTGAGCATGATTAAAGTCAGCCAAGAGGGGGAGCAAGCAGGTGCTGGGCTGATGAGCAGAGTGACAGTGTTAATAGACTGAGGCTCCAGGGAGGTGGCCCTCGTTTGCAGCACCAATCCGTCTTGATTTCTGCACATTGCCTTCCTCAATTACACTAAGTGTTTAGCTCTAGTCACCAGCAACCTGGGCATGCACAGACCGTCGCTGGGGATAGTGGCGCGCACCGTACATTATGCACAGTACATTATGCATGAAAATAGAAAATAGAAGCCAGTTTTGGCACCATTTTGAAATATTACTGGGACACATGGAAACTTTTTTTCCCCCCTCTCTCTGAATTTGTTAGTAGCTGTGATTACAGCTGTGATTGGATATGAAGTGCTAGCCTGCAATCTATAGGTGCCGCTTCGCTATCTCTAAGATGTGTCCAGGCTCTTCGCTCAGCGAGAGGAGATAGATGATGCAGAGATAAGACATTGAGGGATACTTTCTCTTCAGCGGAGCACAGAGGGAATTAAAGGTGTCCTCTCCCATCTGAAAAAAGGCTTATTATCTTCATCACCTCGCCCCTGCACCTGACACCAAGCAGTACCTTTACTCAAGATAAGACCTAATCTGGACTCTTGCTTACGTCTTTATTTACCTGTGTCAAGGTTATGAGCTGCAGAACAGGCTGTCCCTATTCAATCAAAACTGACGACACTGAGCTGGATGAAAGGAGGAAATAAATTGGATGCATTTTTGTGTATCGTGCGAGTGTATAATAACGTTACTATTCAAAATAGAAAAAGTAAACCACCGACATGCTGTTTGGTTTCAAAGAACCTTGCGAATTCAGGTTATTGACTTTTGCAAAGTGAAAGTGGGAGTAATTCAGCTGCACATTAATAAGGACATTCAGTGAGAGCCAAATCCTCCCAGTGAAAGTAATGCAAATGAAACTTATATTTTCTGGAAGACAGGATGAGAAAGACATCCGCAAAGACGCCTTTTATGAGTCTTTGTTCAAACACCGTATTATCATCCGTGTATATCCTGTGTTTGCCTTGACACAATAAACAACCATCAAGGGAACAACTGTCAGCAGAAATATATATTCTACCAGGTAACGATACACATTTGCCAAATGGCCTAAGGAAAACATTGTCTCATTGTCTTCTGAGAATGAATGTGGATTTCTCCTCAGGAGAGAATGGCTTGTTATGGAGAATGCTGATGACAGGCAGTGAATCTAAATTCCTATAGATTGTTTCTGTAACCTTTCTCAACTGAGGAATAACAGAGATGTGATCCCAGCACCACTGCTCTTTAGATTGCTCCCTTGCTGTCACTTGACACAAATAAGACAGTGACGCGAGGGATGTGGCACCGCTTACCTCTGCATTGAGCAGGGGGAGGACGTGCCATCTTTTGACCTCCTGATGCATTTCAGAAAAGGTCAACCTGACAATCGTCATCTGATCAATCCGCTGCTGTGACTCTGTCAATCTTTCTTGGGACTCCTTCGGAGTTGGGGCGGTGGGTGTGGAGAATAATTTCCCCTCCATCCCGATTCTCCACCACCCACCCTCGGCTCGCCTTAGAGACATTGTCTGTGGGGGTGGGGTGGGAGGTGACCTTTGTGACCACGTTATCATGTGGAAAGGTCACACCAAGGCCCCTTGAAAACCAGAGGGGTGGGGAGGATCGATCTGGAGGCTTTCTTTTATTTATCTCAGTAGACATGCTGCTCCTGGTGTTCTTCCAGGCCAATGGTGAGGGAGAGCGATAACGATCTATTAGTGTTGCAGATATCCTCCTCCTTACCTCCTCTCTCTCTCTCTCTCCTGCCCAACCACCCCTGTCCCTCGCTTTTCTTGTCAGACACCCTAACTCTATAGAAGCCCCTGGCCCTGAGCCAGAGGCATTTGTTAGAAGGAAACTTGGAGGTCATCAGAATGAGGTGGTTGACATCCTGGGGTCGGCGCGATCCTGCCATGTCATTGCTTAATACAGTCCATGAAAGGGAGAGAAATCGGGCTGCACTCACAGAGGCTGCAGCGCTATTAGAACTGAAGTCGGGAAAGAGGGGGTGGGGGCATTGAGAGAACATCACATTCACTTTTCTGTCCCGTCCCCTTTGACTTTTGTGGTGCAGTGTATTAATGGCCCGCTCTTATCACCATTTATCATTTGAACAGTACAATATATAGGAAGTGGTTGCATCAGTAGGGGGAAAACAGAGGAAAGATAGAGACGTTGCACAGCGAGATGAGCGTGTTGCTGAAAGCCTGGATGATTTAATTAAAGAGTTTTCCTTCCCGCTGTTTTCAGGTCTGCGTTTTGTTTGGAGATGCAAAATGAAACAAATGACTCATTGACATTGCTGCTGACTCACACATAGCTCAAGATGTCTTAAGCTCCTAACACCGATAGCATTCATACGGTAATCCTGTTGTGCAGCGCATACAGACACGCACAAACCTGAGCGCCCGAACGCGTTGCCAGTCTCCTTTTATTTACTAAAACACCACCGCACATAACACTTCTTAATGTAGTAAAATTGCTCCGCCCTAACATGCATCGAATACTTCTCCATTACCCCACCATCATGGTCAATTAGGCCCCAACTTTCTCCACCTTTTATCTCCTTAACCAGGGTCCTCATCTGCTGCTTGTGTCACGGGGCCCACAGATAAATAATTCAGTGAAGGTGGGGGTGGGGTGGAGGGGATTTACAGCTCCCGTCTTACCCAGTCAGGCTGTAAATTCCGAGTGAGGGGAAACGGGAGAATATAGCGGGGGAGAAAAGAAAAGGGGAGAAGGGGGAGGAAGATGAGGGAGGAGAATATCTGTGGGGAAGTGGTCCCCCGGGGGCCATAGTCTCACACAGGCAACACCATAAAGTCACCATTAGAATGCTGTATTTATAACAGTGGGTTTGCCCAGGGCTGTGGATGCAATACTGAGTTTCTGTCCCTCTCGTGCTCTCTCTCTCTCTCTCTCTCTCTCTCTCTCACACACACACACACACACTCTCTCTCTCTCTCTCTCTGTCACACAGTTTCCAGTGAACACACTAATCTCACAACTCCACACAGACACACATCCACATACTAGACAGTGCCCATATCCACATGATAATATCATTTTCCTCCGTATTAGTAGAGTCTCGCCATAAAACACACACTGTGTCCTTCTCCTGGCACTGCCGTCCCTATATATGGTGTTCAGCAGGGCGCCAGCATCACAGAATATCAATGGCTTAATGAGGCGAGGGCTCTTTCTGATGTGCTGCAACATTGACTCTTTGGGGGGAACACAGAGACTGAAACGACTCTGTGAAGAGATAACAACGCCCCCCGATGGACTGCTGGACAGCTCAGAGCATGCTCAGTAGTGCCTGACATAATGGCTGCATGTAATGATACAAAACATCTCAGCGTACAAGGATGCTTTCCCCCCTTCTCATGCGCTACTCCATAGGATTTGAAAGGCTACCGAGCGTTTTCGCTTCAAGGTTATTCCCGTTGCCAATCTAATAAATCTTACATGTTTTATTAAAAGAAAAATGCCGGTGTTTATACTTCTTGGATCATTTATTGCATCATTTTTTTCTCCTCACATTATCCTTGGGCAATTTGCTGCTCTGCTAGTGTAATTTGAATCAGATCCATTAAATAGACGTTGTTAAGGACATGACCTATGGCCACATCCACTCATGATTTCTTGCAAAATTATGGCTAATTTAGAAGTTCTCAGTTGATACACATGGATGGAGTAGTTTTACATCAGTTGTGTCTGGATATATTCCATATTATAATGTTGTCAGCGTGTTTTTGCCGTCTTTTTAAGCAACTCTGGCTCCTGTTCGCAAAGTTGAAAGAAGCCATTTCTAAAACAAAATGGAAACTGACAGCTTGACTGATCGATTATGTCCTCAAACTGACATGGATGTCTGGCTATAGCGTATTTAACTTTAATAGTCTTCCATCACAAAGTGAGGTTAATGTGACTTTGAATTAGAGATCTGCGAAAAGCCAGCCAATAAACAGCATATGGTAGAGTCAGATGTAGCAGAGGAAAGCCAAAGGTGAGCAAAAATATTTAGTAGAACCAGTAAACACAGCACAGTAAGCACACCAAATCCCCTGTGCCTTTTCATACACTCTGTTGAAAAGCAATAAGAGGAGGTACAGTACCTTTTGTTTATCTGTCCCCCTCATGCGTTTATTGTCAAACCTTGTTTAGGAATATAATTTCCCTTTAACAGGCCTTTTGCTTTCCTGGCACTCTTCAGGCGCTTTCATGTCAGCGGTCTACAGTGAGGCTGCTGCCTTGGAATAAACTCCTTTTATTTAAAGCTAGCCAGAGGGGTCAGAGAGCCTGATCTGTCATTGGCAGTGTAATAAACAGAGAAAGAGAGTTCCACATAAACACCTCCAACCAATATGAACAGCCCACTACAGGAAATGAAAATGTGGCCATAGGAAGTTAACCCTTTATGCTTCAAGGAGGTGGTGGAAAAAAGAGACACCAAGCTGCCATCCCGTGTTTAGCTGAATTCCTCTGTATCCTTTGTCTGGGTTACTGTAGGGGTGCCTGAACGTGCATTAATTGGTTGTCATGGAGAGATACGGCCAAATGCAAACAGGATGGCAGTGTCGAATCCCATTTAATGAGAGAATAAAACAGTCACCCACTGAAGGCAGATAGGGAAAACCGTATTGACCTGCAAGTGGTGCTCGTGAATAACCCGTTGTCTCCTTCAATCGATCACAACGTAATGAGAGACAACATGGAAGGAAGGCTAGCATGATTTGTGAGTGACACGAAAGGTCAAAACACATGTGCATTGCTGTGTGCATGCTTTGCCATATCTCTCTAATTGCACTTTTGATCCCACAAACAGACTTCCCAGTCTTCAATTTCCGTCTTCATGACAGCGTCCTCTCTGCAGCAAGGCTCCGGCCTTCGTCGTTCATCCGTGCATGGTCATTAAACTCAGCGCTGCATGATTGTTAATGAGGCAGCGCCAACACCCGAGCTGACCCTTCTAGGGCACCACTGTGACTTGGTCCTTTTTCTCCTTCATCTTCCTCCTCTCCAACTTGTCTTATTCCCCACAGTCTGCCTGTCAGAGGGGCCAAGGCTTTGGCTGCTTGTTGCGCATGCTAACATCCCAGTCTGAAAGATGGGACAGAGAGCAAGAGAGCAAGCAAGACAGAGGTGGAGACCATTTTAGCTATGGCCGCCAACCACCAACAGACTTGCAAGTTGAGTGAATAAATGCCCTGTCTACTTGGGACAGAGTGCACTCACTCTCGCAAACCAGCACGCATGCATAAAACCCCAGAGGTTGGGGGCCAGGAAGTGGAGAGATCCTCTGCAGTGTGATTGATAACGCCCCCCCTGCTTCAAACAGCAGACAATCCAAGCAAGCCCGATGTGACTTCTAACAACCTCAATGAATAGTGCATGGAGACGGGTCAAGGGCAAGATGGGTGGAGGGAGGGGTAAGAAGTTTTTCTTATCAATCAGGGAGTCATCGGGGGAATAGGAGAAGACAAGCACCAAGCTGGGCTTGTTGGGGGCTGGGGTAATGATGATGGCATGATAAAGCTACTTCGATGGCCGTGGAATGAAAAAAAAAATAACCCCCAAACATAACAGATGCACAGAAGTGGAAAAAAACATTATGCCCAGTAATATGTAATCCAACATATTAATCCTTTTAGGTTTAAGTAATCAGCCTGTCTGACTCAAATCAACTGATTGACTCAGTTTTCCTTTTTTTTTTTTTTATTGCATATAGGTAACAATAGACTGCTGGTGTTGTTCAGTGTAGAGTTGTATGTGCAGATTTTACTATTGTTTCTTTTTGACAGACTGACAAAAAGCATCATAGCCCGATAACACACAGTAAATAAAAAACATAAACCACCAAATTCAACAAGTTTGAAGAAGATCGCTTCTACTAACAAAACCACAGAGAAGAATAACAGGTGGGAAGGGCTTTTATAATGGCGAATCAATATAGAGAATCTACAGCACAGTTCAGCCTAAATGCCACCCCACCTTTTGGCCTCTTATCAGCACCCAATCACAGGCAATCAGGCTCTTTTAAAGGCTGATTTAACCCTGATGAGCCCTAAGCTAGATGAACCTCACACACAGACAGCACCAGTCACTCTGACACACACCCCCCCGCACGCACACAAAACTCTTTTTGCAATATTGCGGCAGAGATTAAAGCCACATGAAAGGGGTAGAGACAAAGGTGACGTCTCCTCTTTTGAAATGGCAAGAGCGTGGCTTGACATGAAGCGAGCTGGTGAGTGCTTGGGTGAACAAAAGGCTGGCGCCATGTGAGAAAAGGGCAGAGGCGGGAGCAGGGCGGCAGTGGTGGGGGGGCAGGCCTTTAATTAAAAGGATTATATTGAGGTGCAGAGTGCCGCCGAGGAGCTGTCCACTGGGCCCAGATTGACTACAGTAATGAAACCTATCCCTGTCGGAGGAGAAGGAGAGAAAGGAGAGAGTGGAAATGGAACCGAAGCACTAAAAGGGGGTCAAGAAATTACAGAAGAATGGGTTTAGAAAAAGTAAACATTAAGAATAAATGTGCGTAATGAGGGATCATCAAGCGGAATTGGAACACGGGAGCTCAAAGTAATAAATATACAAGGTCATAAAGAATAATAACAATGAATGAACTATGGCATTAAATTAGAAGTTCTCGTAGATTAAAGTCATTACAGATATGCTTCTGGCCAACTGAGAGTTTCCCTCTTTAATGTAAATGAATGCTAAGTTTGGCATATCCATCCAGGGCCTCTGCTACTCATTAATTTTTATCTCTTCAGATATAATGAAGTCATAATAGCGGGGAGTCTGATGAGTTGTCAATTAGAAACTTGAATGATCCCTGTACTGAAATTAAAAAAGAGAAAAAGGTTATTGATTCTCCTGCTCTATTTCACTCACTGGTAACTAGCGCCTGTCAGTTCTCACCCATTCTTACCTGGGTTTGCCTTTCAGTCACACTTTGAACCAATTTTATGTTTTATTTTAGAATATTATAAACATGGAAAACAACCTGTTTAAGAGAGCATGACATTAAAACAGAGGCGTAGGGTTTGCCGTGTACGAGTTTGTGTTGTCAGGTTTTAGTGTTTAGCATCAGATTGTAACATGCAATAAAATCAACATAACAGAGCGACTCGAGGATTGTATTGTCACACATGGCCACTTGCAAACTTTTCGGCACCAAGATAAGTTCCCTGTGTCTGCCTCTGACTATATTTTGTTATCATTCCAATCCGTTGTGTTGTGTGGAGCTGCATGACTTCCCACTGCTGCTGACCAAGATTAACATTATCTCTGACCACCCTGCCAGAAAACCAGACACTGTAGTAAATGAATTAGATAGAGGGAAGACAGAAAAAGTAAAACTTTTGGCACCTTACTGTCTGTTACATTCCCAGGCTTGCCATTTTAATTATGTTTTGTATCTTATGCACACATCTTGGGCACACATATGAGCCATCACGCAGACAAAGCAAATAAATAAAGTGTGTGCCTGCAACTGTCCTTGTAGAGGAGAGTCGTTGCTTATTATATAAATGTTTTCTTGTTTGTTTTTTTTTTAACCCTTTGTGCTACAATCCATACCCACATTAAAAAAAATGTAAGCTGTAGTGTTTTTGTTGTTGTAGTGTTGTAGTTTTACTTTTATGTGGCATACTGGGTTTGTTTACCGCAATCCCCAGTGATTTGCTCGTGGCTGGAGTTTATGCCAATATCATTAACTAAAATGCTTCCAAGTCACGTATATATTTGACCAAGTTTAGGATTTATATATGATAAGAGCGCGAGCAGTCTGCAGTGGTCAGCATCTATCATGGGCGGCCAAGGCTCATCGATGCATGTGGGAAGCAAAGGCTGGCTTGTGTGGTCCGATTCAACAGACGAGCTACTGTAGCTATAAATGTTGAAAATGTTAATGCTGGTTCTGATAAAAAGGTGTTAGAATACACAGTGCATCACAGCTTGTTGTGTATGGGGCTGCATAACCACAGACCTGTCAGGGTCCACATGCTGACTACCGTCAAAGCACCAACAATGGCCACATGGGCATCAGAACTGGACCATAGAGCAATGGAAGAAGGTGGACTGGTCTTATGAATCATGTTTTCACAGATAGGTGTGTGTGTCAGTTACCATGCAAAGACGTGGCATCAGGGTGCACTATAGGAAGAGGCAGAGCCAGTCGAGGCATTGTGATGCTTTGGACAATGTTCTGCAGGGAAACCTTGGGTCCTGCCATCCATGTGGATGTTACTTTGACACGTACTACCCTACCTAAGCATTGTTACAGACCATACACACCCTTTCATGGAAACGGTATTCCCTGATGGCTGTGGCCTCTATCAGCAGGATAATGCGCCCTGCCACGAAGAAAAAGTGGTTCAGGAAAGGTTTGAAGCATTGGCTTCACCTCCAAATTCCTGATCCATGGAAGCCTCAGCTCGCAACTTATAGGATTTAAGGAATCTGTTGCTATCATCTTGCTTTCAGATACTACAGCACACTTCAGGGGTCTATGGAGTCCTCACCTCAACAGGTCAGCAAAAGGGGAACCATCACAATACAGTAGTGAGCAGGTGGCCATAATGTTATGCCTGGTATATAAAAATACATAAATTTGAAATGTTTTGAAATGCTGGGCTAAGGTTTACATATTGAATATAATTATTCATGAAAGCATCATATCTGTGTGTTTTAAAACTTTCCCATTTTTACTGCAGTGTTTTTAAGTGGGCATCTTTTTTTTTTAATCTTCTCATCTTATCTTTTTGACGATGATCTCTGTCCATTTAGCATGTCACCTGTGCAACAGATATCTTCAACACACTGTTCATGCGTTTTAAGTGTAGTCTTACCTCTTGCATTTCTAAAAAGGCAAGGCCGTGACAACCTTGCTGACAGTATTATATGACTGTATTAGAATGCTGTGTCTTAGGCTGACACAGTATTATATGAGACATGAAACAATACAAAGTTTGCAGTGCCATTAGAGAGATAAGCTACATGGACTAGTCTAAAGTTTAGATTAGTTAAATATGTAGATTCATTCTAAGTGACATAAAAAGCACTTCATCTAAATTGATCTATTTAAAATCTATTTATGTACTGTAATAACTGATAGATAGCCACATGTTTAACACAGAAAATAATGTACAATATTCTAAGTAATGACTGGAATATGTCCTTGTGTAACCACAGCTTGAAGATAGTGAGTGCTAACTTCTAAAAGTAGCATTATATAACCTGAAAACTGCTCAAAAGTTGCTTATGTATTGGCTTAGCATTGCAGAAAGGCATTCCTCAAGTGAGTGTGTCTGAAGAGGTATGAAATGAATTTCATACCTTTTCCCTCCCTCATTTGCCCAACGTTTTTTAGCTGGTCTCCTCTGCTCAAGCTATGTGTCTCACCATTACAGAGCTAATCCATCCATGACAATGTTCAATTTCCTCTGGGGAATATGGAGTGCAGTGGTGAAAATTTGCAACCCCGTGGCCCATCTAAGTAGCATTAACACAGTGCCCACATCCCTTAGAGCCCAAGCTTTGTCTGTCTCATTTGAATTGAGTGCTTCAATTTAGAAATCAGGCAATGCTGTGATACAATCTTATATTACAGACATTTTTTTTTTTTTTTAATGATAGAGGCTAGAAAAGAGACCAAATTTGTGTAAATTGTACATTTTGAGTTCAGAGGTAATGGAGTGATTAACTTTCACATTTTAACAGCGTCAGCCAAATGTAGCTTTGCTTTTCTTACACTTTTTATTCTTGAAATGTAATATAGGTAGCGACACTCTTGGTTTCTTATACGTGGAGTTTGATGCATAATGGTTTCAAACCATTTTGGGTTTTTTTTTTTCTCATTCTCACATTTATTTTTCTAGGACTTCTTGGTTGAAGAGACCGCCTAGTTACAATTAAGTCACAGAAAAAAAATCATAATATAAAAATTCGTAACAAAAAATGAAGGCTTAGCTCTGTCAAAGACATAATCAGCATTATAGCCTACGCCTACGCCTACATCGTAGCAAAAAATCTGACATTTTCTACAAAAATTTTTTTTTGTCAGTTTAAATCAAATTTCAGTTTCAAGAGTTACTTTCTTTATAGATAGCATGGAATTTCATTTAGACTGTATTTAAACAATATTATTATTTAAATATCTTCTCATAGCTAAATATGTTTTCCTCCCTTCACAAGTTAAAGCCTCTTTACTTTACATCTCTATTATTAATTGATAAATCACAGTTATCATTTTTGTCACTGATTTAGCCCTTCCTGCAGTTAATGAGATGATTTTTACTTCTAGGCGTCAACAAGAGAGCTGTGTGCCGAGATGTATCTAGTTAGGTTCACAATTACGGAGTGAACCACACTTTCTACAAAATTCTGGCTTTATGATAACAAGGTTGCTGCTTAAGGTGTCTAGTGCCTATAATTACTTGAAGCTCTCCGGGTCCAACTGAAATGTAGTGATGGCTTTTGAAATTTGTGGTTGTCACTTTGAGGTTTATGCTTCATCTCTGCAGGAGTGACACTGAACAGTCTGACACCAGCTGGGCGTGATTAGATTTCTCTTAACATCACTGCACATCACCTACGCCATGACTGATGTAAACAAACCTGACAGAACTGTAACTCATTTTATTGTCACCCAATTGGCAAGTAAGCATTTGGCATCAGAGGGCAGTGGGATGTCTGGATTACCACTGCAGGTTTATTGGGTTAAATTCTGGCGCTTCGTGTTCGTGCCGTACATCTACGGATTGCACATCCTGTGTATTCACTTTGTGTTAGATGATCTACCCAAAAAAAAAAACAACAACAAAAAAAAACTGGGAAGTTCATGAGCAAAGTGTTTGAGGCTCCTGCCTAGAGCCTCAATCCTGCAGTGTTTCAGTGTTTTTATTGCTCTAATATAACTCACATATTTCAAGCCATGTAGCGCTGCCTTTCAGTTGCTTCCAAAATGTGCATCTGTCTGGCCCTCGGTGTGTCTGCTCAATACACTATCGACAGACCAATCATTCCACAATCATGCTCAGCACACCATCTTTATTACTGATTATTGACCAGATCATCACCGCCTGCATGGCACCTCACACTGACATCAGGTGCCAGGGGGGAGAGAGAGAGAGAGAGAGAGAGCAAGAGAGAGAGAACTTGAAGGGAGGGAGAAGCTGGGAATCTGTCAGCAGTCTGATTAGCTGATCTACTGCTGGGTTTTGGATTGCTAAGCCAGTGACCTACAGGTGGCAATTAAATGTCAAGACATTTGGATTCCAATTCTGGTCTGTTGCTTAGTCACATAACTCATGCAGTAAATTCAGATGTGTCAAGAAAGGTGTAGTTTCTATAAAATGCCAGTTGTTGCTTACTTCAGATCTCCAGCCTGGACTTCACTTATTTGACTAAAAGACTTGCTTAAGCAGTTAAAAACAATCACTGTGCCTTTGTCACTATTTGAGGAATGACTTAAAATGCAAAACCTGAGATTTTCTATTTTCACCTCAAGTATACAGTAAATGTGTGCAATGAGCTATTTCAAGTACTTTTTGTAATATTGCTGTGGTTAACAACACTATATTTATGTATCAAATCAAAAAGTTGATTTGTTGCTAAACAGCTTTTCATGTCCTGTCTTAAGCTCCCTGTCTGGGGGCTAGGCAGACTGCTGCTGTGGTAGGCCTCGGAGTCATTCAGCTGCTTTACCAGCGATTCTGTTGTCACGCTGACAGGAACCAGCATCTGCATACAATGACTGCAGTCCTTTTCCTGCTCTGCAGCCTCCCTTAACTTGTTGTAGCGGTGCATGAAACTGCTCTGCTTCAGGCTCTGAATGGAGTGGCCCTCTAGCTCACCATCATCTCCATAAAGCAGAACATGGACAACTGTTGCCAGTTGGAGTCCAAGACAATGTCGTGTTACTCCTTAAACAGAATTAGACACACTCACTGGAAAACCTGGCCAACCTGCAGGTTTTCCAGTGAGTCTCTCTAGACCGAAAAGCGAGCATTAGCTTGCTAGCAGTAAACAAACTTCAAATAAAATAAAAAACTTGTGTGTGTGTGTTTTAAGTCATCCAATTCTTAAAGCCTGTTTAAACAATAGTCAAATGTTTGGTTCTTATTTTTTGTGCACATTAGAACAAATGCACGATGCCATATGCAGCTTCATTAATGTGTCTGTTCCTGTAGTGCAATTAGAATGAATAGTCCTCCTGCTGAATCTGGAGTTACTGTATCTATTATTTTAACTAGTTCTGGTGGTCTGTTTATGACATAGTGCAGTAAATTTTCAAGAACAGATTTTCATTTTCATTATTTCATTTGCAACATGAGTCACATTGACACACAACATAGTTTCTGGAAAACCAGAAAGTCAGTGGCTTCTTAAAAATGTTTTTTTTTTAGTTCAGTTTAGTTAGTTTGTGATCTCATTATACTCAATATGCAAAATATAAAGTTTGTGCAAAACTCTTGTGTCATTTACAGTTCTTTATATTTTCCTTCCAAGAAGCCAGACCCTTTTTTTTCAATTTTTTCCACTTTTTTTTAAAAGTGGTTTTGAGTGATAATTCTCTGGGTTTCTTGAAGACCTTTCAAAACTTTTCTTTGTCAGTTTTTTTTTTTTTTTTTATTTTCTTTAATATTTTTTTTTTTTTTTTTTTTTTTATTTTTTTTTTTTTTTTTTTTAATTTTGTTTGGTATT